>JARSSU010007695.1:0-20284 GCA_029619165.1 Eurosta solidaginis
CTAAGTTGGTGTAACCGAACATAACATACTCAGTTGAGAGCTATGGAGACAAAATAAGGAAATGAATCTGGGGTAACCCTGGAATGTGGTTGTATAACATGTGTATCAAATGAAAGGTATTAAAGAGTATTTTAAGAGAGAGTAGGCCATAGTTCTATGGATGAACGCCATTTAGGGATATCGACATAAAGGTGGACCAGGGCTGACTCTAGAATTTGTTTGTACGATATGGGTATCAAATGAAAGGTGTTACTGAGCATTTTAAGAGGAGTGGGCCTTAGGTCTATCGGTGGACGCCTTTTCGAGATGTCCCCATTAAGGTGGGACCAGGGGTGATTCTATAATGTGTTTGTACGATATGGGTATCAAATGAAGGTGGTAATGAGTATTTTAAAAGGGAATGGGCTTTAGTTCTATAGGTGAACGCCTTTTCGAGAAATCGCCATAAAGGTGGACCAGGGGTGACTCTAGAATATGTGTGTACGATATGGGTATCAAATGAAAGCTGTTAATGAGTATTTTGAAAAGGAATGATCCTTAGTTTCCATAGGTGGACGCCGTTTCGAGATATCGCCATAAAGGTGGACCAGGGGTGTCTCTAGAATGTGTTTGTACGATATGGGAATCAAATGAAAGGTGTTACTGAGCATTTTAAGAGGGAGTGGGCATTAGGTCTATAGGTGGACGCCTTTTCGAGATATCGCCATTAGGGTGGGCCAGGGGTGACTCTAGAATGTTTGTACGATATGGGTATCAAACGAAAGGTGTTACTGAGCATTTTAAGAGGGAGTGGGCATGAGGTCTATAGGTGGACGCCTTTTTCGAGATATCGTCATTAGGGTGGGCCAGGGGTGACTCTAGAATGTGTTTGAACGATATGTGCATCAAACAAAAGGTGTTACTGAGCATTTTAAGAGGGAGTGGGCATTAGGTCTATAGGTGGACGCCCTTTCGAGATATCGCCATTAGGGTGGGCCAGGGGTGACTCTAGAATGTTTGTACGATATGGTATCAAACGAAAGGTGTTACTGAGCATTTTAGAGGGAGTGGGCATTAGGTCTATAGGTGGACGCCTTTCGAGATATCGCCATTAGGGTGGGCCAGGGGTGACTCTAGAATGTGTTTGTACGATATGGGTATCAAATGAAAGGTGGTAAGGAGTATTTTAAAAGGAGTAATCCTTAGTTCTATAGGTGGACGCCTTTCGAGATATCGCCATAAAGGTGGACCAAGGTGACTCTAGAATGTTTGTACGATATGGGTATCAAACGAAAGGTGTTACTGAGCATTTTAAGAGGAGTGGGCATTAGGTCTATAGGTGGACGCCTTTTCGAGATATCGCCATTAGGGTGGGCCAGGGTGACTCTAGATGTGTTTGTACGATATGGGTATCAAATGAAGGTGGTAATGAGTATTTTAAAAGGGAGTATCCTTAGTTCTATAGGTGGACGCCTTTTCGAGATATCGCCATAAGGTGGACCAAGGGTGACTCTAGAATGTTTGTACGGTATGGGTATCAACGAAAGGTGTTACTGAGCATTTTAAGAGGGAGTGGGCATTAGGTCTATAGGTGGACGCCTTTTCGAGATATCGCCATTAGGGTGGGCCAGGGTGACTCTAGAATGTGTTTGTACGATATGGGTATCAAATGAAAGGTGGTAATGAGTATTTTAAAAGGGAGTAATCCTTAGTTCTATAGGTGGACGCCTTTTCGAGATATCGCCATTAGGGTGGGCCAGGTGTGACTCTAGAATGTTTGTACGATATGGGTATCAAACGAAAGGTGTTACTGAGCATTTTAAGAGGGAGTGGGCATTAGGTCTATAGGTGGACGCCTTTTCGAGATATCGCCATTAGGGTGGGACAGGGGTGACTCTAGAATTGTTTGTACGATATGGGTATCAAACGAAAGGTGTTACTGAGTATTTTAAGAGGGAGTGGACATTAGGTCTATAGGTGGACGCCTTTTCGAGATATCGCCATTAGGGTGGGCCAGGGGTGACTCTAGAATGTTTGTACGATATGGGTATCAAACGAAAGGTGTTACTGAGTATTTTAAGAGGGAGTGGACATTAGGTCTATAGGTGGACGCCTTTTCGAGATATCGCCATTAGGGTGGGCCAGGGTGACTCTAGAATGTGTTTGTACGATATGGGTATCAATGAAAGGTGGTAATGAGTATTTTAAAAGGGAGTAATCCTTAGTTCTATAGGTGGACGCCTTTTCGAGATATCGCCATTAGGGTGGGACAGGGGTGACTCTAGAATGTTTGTACGATATGGGATCAAACGAAAGGTGTTACTGAGTATTTAAGAGGGAGTGGACATTAGGTCTATAGGTGGACGCCTTTTCGAGATATCGCCATTAGGGTGGGACAGGGGTGACTCTAGAATGTTTGTACGATATGGGTATCAAACGAAAGGTGTTACTGAGTATTTTAAGAGGGAGTGGACATTAGGTCTATAGGTGGACGCCTTTTCGAGATATCGCCATTAGGGTGGGCCAGGGGTGACTCTAGAATGTGTTTGTACGATATGGGTATCAAATGAAAGGTGGTAATGAGTATTTTAAAAGGGAGTAATCCTTAGTTCTATAGGTGGACGCCTTTTCGAAATATCGCCATTAGGGTGGGCCAGGTGTGACTCTAGAATGTTTGTACGATATGGGTATCAAACGAAAGGTGTTACTGAGCATTTTAAGAGGGAGTGGGCATTAGGTCTATAGGTGGACGCCTTTTCGAGATATCGCCATTAGGGTGGGCCAGGGGTGACTCTAGAATGTTTGTACGATATGGGTATCAAACGAAAGGTGTTACTGAGCATTTTAAGAGGGAGTGGACACTAGGTCTATAGGTGGACGCCTTTTCGAGATATCGCCATTAGGGTGGGCCAGGGGTGACTCTAGAATGTTTGTACGATATGGGTATCAAACGAAAGGTGTTACTGAGCATTTTAAGAGGGAGTGGGCATTAGGTCTATAGGTGGACGCCTTTTCGAGATATCGCCATTAGGGTGGGACAGGGGTGACTCTGGTATGTTTTGTACGATATGGATATCAAATTAAAGGTATTAATGAGGGTTTTAAAAGCGAGTGGCCCTTAGATGTATATGTGAAGGCGTTCTCGCGATATCGACCAAAATGTGGACCAGGTGATCCAGAAATCATCTGTCGGGTACTGCTAATTTATTTATATATGCAATACCACTAACAGTATTCCTGCCAAGATTCCAAGGGCTGTTGATTCGCCTTGTAGAACTTTTTCATTTTCTTCTACTTAATATGGTAGGTGTCACACCCATTTTACAAAGTTTTTTTCAAAGTTATATTTTGCGTCAATAAACCAATCCAGTTACCATATTTCATCCCTTTTTTCGTATTTGGTATAGAATTATGGCATTTTTTTCATTTTTCGTAATTTTCGATATCGATAAAGTGGGCGTGGTATGGCCAGATTTCGCCCATTTTTTATACCAAGAAAAAGTGAGTTCAGGTAAGTACGTGGGCTAAGTTTAGTAAAACTCCTGTAGGAATGAAAACGGCGACCTTGTAACTGATGTCCAGAGAGTGCTTAGATTATGGAGGAACACTTCTCTGCTCTCCTAAATAGAGGCAGCAATTCACCGCGCAGAGATGAAGAACCCGATCCCGCAATCGATGATGATGAATATATGTCCCCCCGCCCGATTATGACGAAGTTAGAATAGCAATAACCAGATTGAAAAACAACAAGGCCGTGGGCGCTGATGGATTGCCTGCGGAGCTATTCAAGTTCGGCGGCGAGGAGTTGGTAAGGCGCATGCAGCAGCTTCTTATCAAAATATGGGCGGACGAAAGCATGCCCGACGGTTGGAATCTAAGTGTTCTTTGCCCAGTCCACAAGAAGGGGGATACTGCAAAATGCACCAACTATCGTGGAATCAGCCTTCTTAATATCGCATATAAGGTCCTTTCAGTGTATTGTGCGAAAGATTGAAGCCCACCGTGAACCGGCTGATTGGACCTTATCAGTGCGGCTTCAGACCTGGTAAATCTACCATCGACCAGATTTTCACAATGCGCCAAGTCTTGGAAAAAACCCGTGAAAAGAGAATCGACACACATCACCTCTTCGTCGACTTTAAAGCCGCCTTCGACAGCACGAAAAGGAGCTGCCTATATGCCGCTATGTCTGAATTTCGTTTCCCCGCAAAACTTATACGGCTGTGCAAAATGACGTTGAGCAACACCATTAGCTCAGTCAGAATTGGGAAGGACCTCTCCGAGCCGTTCGAAACTAAACGAGGTTTCAGACAGGGTGACCCCTATCGTGCGATTTCTTTAATTTGATGCTGGAGAAAATTATACTAGCTGCAGAACTTAACCGCACTGGAACAATATACTATAAAAAGCGTGCAATTACTGGCATATGCTGATGGCATTGATATCATCGGCCTAAACACCCGCGCTGTTAGTTCTGCTTACTCCAAGCTGGAAAAAGAAGCGGTAAAGATGGGTTTGATGGTGAATGAGGACAAAAACGAAGTACCTGCTGTCATCGAGCAAAGAGTCAGCGCATATGCGCCTTGGCAACCACGCTACTGTTGGCAGCCATAATTTCGAAATAGTAAAAGACTTCGTTTATTGGGAACCAGCATCAACATTAGCAACAACATCAGCACTGAAATCCAGCGAAGAATCAATCTTGCCAATAAATGCTACTTTGGACTAGGTAGGCAATTGAAAAGTAAAGTCCTCTCTCGGCGAACGAAAATCATACTCTACAAGTCACTTATCGTACCCGTCCTGCTATATGGGGCAGAAGCATGGACCATGACAACAGCAGATGAAGCGGCTTTGGGAGTGTTCGAGAGAAAAGTTCTTCGAAAGATTTATGGACCTCTACGCGTTGGCGATGGCGAGTACCGAAGAAGATTTAATGATGAGCTGTACGAGCTATACGCAGACATCAACATAGTCCAGCGAATTAAAACGCAGCGGCTGCGCTGGCTAGGCCATGTTATGCGAATGAAAGATGATGCTCTGGCCAAGAAAGTGTTTCTATCGGAACCCGCCTATGGAAGCAGAGGTAGAGGGCGGCCCCCACTCCGTTGGAAGGACCAGGTGGAAAACGATTTAAACTCCCTTGGTGTGACCAATTGCTCCGGTTGGCGGAGCGAAGGAGCGACTGGCGCGCCTTGTTGGACGGCCATAACCGTTTAGACGGTTAAGCGCCAATTAAGTAAGTAAGTAAGTATCGGATTTTGCTCAAGTTATTGTGTTAACGGCCGAGCGGAAGGACAGACGGTGGACTGTGTATAAAAACTGGGCGTGGCTTCCACCGATTTCACCATTTTCACAGAGAACAGTTACCGTCATAGAATCTATGCTCCTACCAAATTTGAGAAGGATTGGTAAATTTTTGTTCGACTTATGGCAATAAAAGTATTCTAGACAAACTAAATGAAAATGGGCGGAGCCACGCCCATTTTGAAATTTTCTTTTATTTTTGTATTTTGTTGCATCATATCATTACTGGAGTTGAATTTTGACCTAATTTACTTATATACAGTAAAGATATTAAATTTTTGTTAAAATTTGAATTTAAAAAATTTTTTTTTAAAAAGTGGGCGTGTTCTTCATCCAATTTTGCTAATTTTTATTTAGCACATATAGAGTAATAGAGTAACGTTCCTGCCAAATTTCATCATGATATCTTCAACGACTGCCAAATTACAGCTTGCAAAACTTTTAAATTATCTTCTTGTAAAAGTGGGCGGTGCCACGCCCATTGTCCAAAATCTTACTAATTTTCTATTCTGCGTCATAACGTCAACCCATCTACCAAGTTTCGTCGCTTTATCTGTCTTTTGTAATGAATTATCGCACTTTTTCGGTTTTTCGAAATTTTCGATATCGAAAAAGTGGGCGTGGTTATAGTCCGATATCGTTCATTTTAAATAGCGATCTGAGATGAGTGCTCAGGAACCTACATACCAAAATTCATCAAGATACCTCAAAAATTTACTCAAGTTATCGTGTTAACGGACGGACGGACGGACGGACAGACATGGCTCAATCAAATTTTTTTCGATCCTGATTATTTTGATATATGGAAGTCTATATCTATCTCGATTCCTTTATATATGTACAACCAACCGTTATCCAATCAAACTTAATATACTCTGTGAGCTCTGCTCAACTGAGTATAAAACAAGTAAGGAAGGCTAAGTTCGGGTGTAACCGAACATAACATACTCAGTTGAGAGCTATGGAGACAAAATAAGGAAAATCAATCTGGGGTAACCCTGGAATGTGGTTGTATAACATGTGTATCAAATGAAAGGTATTAAAGAGTATTTTAAGAGAGAGTAGGCCATAGTTCTATGGATGAACGCCATTTAGGGATATCGCCATAAAGGTGGACCAGGGCTGACTCTAGAATTTGTTTGTACGATATGGGTATCAAATGAAAGGTGTTAATGAGTATTTTAAAAGGGAGTGGGCCTTAGTTCTATAGGTGGACGCCTTTTCGAGATATCGCCCATAAAGGTGGACCAGGGGTGACTCTAGAATGTGTTTGTACGATATGGGTATCAAATGAAAGGTGTTAATGAGTATTTTAAAAGGGAGTGGGCCTTTAGTTCTATAGGTGGACTGCCTTTTCGAGATATCGCCATAAAGGTGGACCAGGGGTGACTCTAGAATATGTTTGTACGATTTGATCAAAGAAAGCTGTCTATGAGTATTTGAAAGGAGTGTCCTTAGTTCCATAGGTGGACGCCCTTTCGAGATATCGCCATTAGGTGGGACAGGGGTGACTCTAGAATGTTTGTACGATATGGGTATCAAACGAAAGGTGTTACTGAGCATTTTAAGAGGGAGTGGGCATTAGGTCTATAGGTGGATGCCTTTTCGAGATATCGCCATTAAGGGTGGGCCAGGGGTGACTCTAGAATGTTTGTACGATATGGGTATCAAACGAAAGGTGTTACTGAGCATTTTAAGAGGGAGTGGGCATTAGGTCTATAGGTGGACGCCTTTTCGAGATATCGCCATTAGGGTGGGCCAGGGGTGACTCTAGAATGTGTTTGTACGATATGGGTATCAATGAAAGGTGTTAATGAGCATTTTAAAAGGGAGTGGGCCTTAGTTCTATAGGTGGACGCCTTTTCGAGATATCGCCATAAAGGTGGACCAGGGGTGACTCTAGAATGTTTGTACGATATGGGTATCAAACGAAAGGTGTTACTGAGCATTTTAAGAGGGAGTGGGCATTAGGTCTATAGGTGGACGCCTTTTCGAGATATCGCCATTAGGGTGGGCCAGGGGTGACTCTAGAATGTGTTTGTACGATATGGGTATCAAATGAAAGGTGTTAATGAGTATTTTAAAAGGGAGTAGTCCTTAGTTCTATAGGTGGACGCCTTTTCGAGATATCGCCATAAAGGTGGGACCAGGGGTGACTCTAGAATGTTTGTACGATATGGGTATCAAACGAAAGGTGTTACTGAGCATTTTAAGAGGGAGTGGGCATTAGGTCTATAGGTGGACGCCTTTTCGAGATATCGCCATTAGGGTGGGCCAGGGGTGACTCTAGAATGTGTTTGTACGATATGGGTATCAAATGAAAGGTGGTAATGAGTATTTTAAAAGGGAGTAATCCTTAGTTCTATAGGTGGACGCCTTTTCGAGATATCGCCATAAAGGTGGACCAGGGTGACTCTAGAATGTTTGTACGATATGGGTATCAAACGAAAGGTGTTACTGAGCATTTTAAGAGGGAGTGGGCATTAGGTCTATAGGTGGACGCCTTTTCGAGATATCGCCATTAGGGTGGGCCAGGGTGACTCTAGAATGTGTTTGTACGATATGGGTATCAAATGAAAGGTGGTAATGAGTATTTTAAAAGGGAGTAATCCTTAGTTCTATAGGTGGACGCCTTTTCGAGATATCGCCATTAGGGTGGGCCAGGGTGTGACTCTAGAATGTTTGTACGATATGGGTATCAAACGAAAGGTGTTACTGAGCATTTTAAGAGGGAGTGGGCATTAGGTCTATAGGTGGACGCCTTTTCGAGATATCGCCATTAGGGTGGGACAGGGGTGACTCTAGAATGTTTGTACGATATGGGTATCAAACGAAAGGTGTTACTGAGCATTTTAAGAGGGAGTGGACATTAGGTCTATAGGTGGACGCCTTTTCGAGATATCGCCATTAGGGTGGGCCAGGGGTGACTCTAGAATGTTTGTACGATATGGGTATCAAACGAAAGGTGTTACTGAGCATTTTAAGAGGGAGTGGACATTAGGTCTATAGGTGGACGCCTTTTCGAGATATCGCCATTAGGGTGGGCCAGGGTGACTCTAGAATGTGTTTGTACGATATGGGTATCAAATGAAAGGTGGTAATGAGTATTTTAAAAGGGAGTAATCCTTAGTTCTATAGGTGGACGCCTTTTCGAAATATCGCCATTAGGGTGGGCCAGGTGTGACTCTAGAATGTTTGTACGATATGGGTATCAAACGAAAGGTGTTACTGAGCATTTTAAGAGGGAGTGGGCATTAGGTCTATAGGTGGACGCCTTTTCGAGATATCGCCATTAGGGTGGGCCAGGGGTGACTCTAGAATGTTTGTACGATATGGGTATCAAACGAAAGGTGTTACTGAGCATTTTAAGAGGGAGTGGACACTAGGTCTATAGGTGGACGCCTTTTCGAGATATCGCCATTAGGGTGGGCCAGGGGTGACTCTAGAATGTTTGTACGATATGGGTATCAAACGAAAGGTGTTACTGAGCATTTTAAGAGGGAGTGGGCATTAGGTCTATAGGTGGACGCCTTTTCGAGATATCGCCATTAGGGTGGGACAGGGGTGACTCTGGTATGTTTTTGTACGATATGGATATCAAATTAAAGGTATTAATGAGGGTTTTAAAAGCGAGTGGCCCTTAGATGTATATGTGAAGGCGTTCTCGCGATATCGACCAAAATGTGGACCAGGTGATCCAGAAAATCATCTGTCGGGTACTGCTAATTTATTTATATATGCAATACCACTAACAGTATTCCTGCCAAGATTCCAAGGGCTGTTGATTTCGCCTTGTAGAACTTTTTCATTTTCTTCTACTTAATATGGTAGGTGTCACACCCATTTTACAAAGTTTTTTCCAAAGTTATATTTTGCGTCAATAAACCAATCCAGTTACCATGTTTCATCCCTTTTTTCGTATTTGGTATAGAATTATGGCATTTTTTTCATTTTTCGTAATTTTCGATATCGATAAAGTGGGCGTGGTTATGGTCAGATTTCGCCCATTTTTTATACCAAGAAAAAGTGAGTTCAGGTAAGTACGTGGGCTAAGTTTAGTAAAGATATATCGGATTTTGCTCAAGTTATTGTGTTAACGGCCGAGCGGAAGGACAGACGGTGGACTGTGTATAAAAACTGGGCGTGGCTTCCACCGATTTCGCCCATTTTCACAGAGAACAGTTACCGTCATAGAATCTATGCTCCTACCAAATTTGAGAAGGATTGGTAAATTTTTGTTCGACTTATGGCAATAAAAGTATTCTAGACAAACTAAATGAAAATGGGCGGAGCCACGCCCATTTTGAAATTTTCTTTTATTTTTGTATTTTGTTGCATCATATCATTACTGGAGTTGAATTTTGACTTAATTTACTTATATACAGTAAAGATATTAAATTTTTTGTTAAAATTTGAATTTAAAAAAATTTTTTTTTAAAAAGTGGGCGTGTTCTTCATCCAATTTTGCTAATTTTTATTTAGCACATATAGAGTAATAGTAGTAACGTTCCTGCCAAATTTCATCATGATATCTTCAACGACTGCCAAATTACAGCTTGCAAAACTTTTAAATTACCTTCTTGTAAAAGTGGGCGGTGCCACGCCCATTGTCCAAAATCTTACTAATTTTCTATTCTGCGTCATAACGTCAACCCATCTACCAAGTTTCGTCGCTTTATCTGTCTTTTGTAATGAATTATCGCACTTTTTCGGTTTTTCGAAATTTTCGATATCGAAAAAGTGGGCGTGGTTATAGTCCGATATCGTTCATTTTAAATAGCGATCTGAGATGAGTGCTCAGGAACCTACATACCAAATTTCATCAAGATACCTCAAAATTTACTCAAGTTATCGTGTTAACGGACGGACGGACGGACGGACGGACATGGCTCAATCAAATTTTTTTTCGATCCTGATTATTTTGATATATGGAAGTCTATATCTATCTCGATTCCTTTATATATGTACAACCAACCGTTATCCAATCAAACTTAATATACTCTGTGAGCTCTGCTCAACTGAGTATAAAACAAGTAAGGAAGGCTAAGTTCGGGTGTAACCGAACATAACATACTCAGTTGAGAGCTATGGAGACAAAATAAGGAAAATCAATCTGGGGTAACCCTGGAATGTGGTTGTATAACATGTGTATCAAATGAAAGGTATTAAAGAGTATTTTAAGAGAGAGTAGGCCATAGTTCTATGGATGAACGCCATTTAGGGATATCGCCATAAAGGTGGACCAGGGCTGACTCTAGAATTTGTTTGTACGATATGGGTATCAAATGAAAGGTGTTACTGAGCATTTTAAGAGGGAGTGGGCCTTAGTCTATCGGTGGACGCCTTTTCGAGATATCGCCCATAAAGGTGGACCAGGGTGACTCTAGAATGTGTTTGTACGATATGGGTATCAAACGAAAGGTGTTAATGAGTATTTTAAGAGGGAGTGGGCATTAGTTCTATAGGTGGACGCCTTTTCGAGATATCGCCATTAGGGTGGCCAGGGGTGACTCTAGAATGTGTTTTGTACGATATGGGTATCAAATGAAAGGTGTTACTGAGCTATTTTAAAAGGGAGTGGGTCCTTAGTTCTATAGGTGGACGCCTTTTCGAGATATCGCCATAAAGGTGGACCAGGGGTGACTCTAGAATGTTTGTACGATATGGGTATCAAACGAAAGGTGTTACTGAGCATTTTAAGAGGGAGTGGGCATTAGGTCTATAGGTGGACGCCTTTTCGAGATATCGCCATTAGGGTGGGCCAGGGGTGACTCTAGAATGTGTTTGTACGATATGGGTATCAAATGAAAGGTGGTAATGAGTATTTTAAAAGGGAGTAATCCTTAGTTCTATAGGTGGACGCCTTTTCGAGATATCGCCATAAAGGTGGGCCAAGGGTGACTCTAGAATGTTTGTACGATATGGGTATCAAACGAAAGGTGTTACTGAGCATTTTAAGAGGGAGTGGGCATTAGGTCTATAGGTGGACGCCTTTTCGAGATATCGCCATTAGGGTGGGCCAGGGGTGACTCTAGAATGTGTTTGTACGATATGGGTATCAAATGAAAGGTGGTAATGAGTATTTTAAAAGGGAGTAATCCTTAGTTCTATAGGTGGACGCCTTTTCGAGATATCGCCATAAAGGTGGACCAAGGGTGACTCTAGAATGTTTGTACGATATGGGTATCAAACGAAAGGTGTTACTGAGCATTTTAAGAGGGAGTGGGCATTAGGTCTATAGGTGGACGCCTTTTCGAGATATCGCCATTAGGGTGGGACCAGGGTGACTCTAGAATGTGTTTGTACGATATGGGTATCAAATGAAAGGTGGTAATGAGTATTTTAAAAGGGAGTAATCCTTAGTTCTATAGGTGGACGCCTTTTCGAGATATCGCCATTAGGGTGGGCCAGGGGTGACTCTAGAATGTTTGTACGATATGGGTATCAAACGAAAGGTGTTACTGAGCATTTTAAGAGGGAGTGGGCATTAGGTCTATAGGTGGACGCCTTTTCGAGATATCGCCATTAGGGTGGGCCAGGGGTGACTCTAGAATGTTTTGTACGATATGGGTATCAAACGAAAGGTGTTACTGAGTATTTTAAGAGGGAGTGGGACCTTAGTTCTATAGGTGGACGCCTTTTCGAGATATCGCCATTAGGGTGGGCCAGGGGTGACTCTAGAATGTTTGTACGATATGGGTATCAAACGAAAGGTGTTACTGAGCATTTTAAGAGGGAGTGGGCATTAGGTCTATAGGTGGACGCCTTTTCGAGATATCGCCATTAGGGTGGGCCAGGGTGACTCTAGAATGTGTTTGTACGATATGGGTATCAAATGAAAGGTGGTAATGAGTATTTTAAAAGGGAGTGATCCTTAGTTCTATAGGTGGACGCCTTTTCGAGATATCGCCATTAGGGTGGGCCAGGGGTGACTCTAGAATGTTTGTACGATATGGGTATCAAACGAAAGGTGTTACTGAGCATTTTAAGAGGGAGTGGGCATTAGGTCTATAGGTGGACGCCTTTTCGAGATATCGCCATTAGGGTGGGCCAGGGTGACTCTAGAATGTGTTTGTACGATATGGATATCAAATTAAAAGTATTAATGAGGGTTTTAAAAGCGAGTGGCCCTTAGATGTATATGTGAAGGCTTTCTCGCGATATCGACCAAAATGTGGACCAGGTGATCCAGAAAATCATCTGTCGGGTACTGCTAATTTATTTATATATGCAATACCACTAACAGTATTCCTGCCAAGATTCCAAGGGCTGTTGATTTCGCCTTGTAGAACTTTTTCATTTTCTTCTACTTAATATGGTAGGTGTCACACCCATTTTACAAAGTTTTTTCCAAAGTTATATTTTGCGTCAATAAACCAATCCAGTTACCATGTTTCATCCCTTTTTTCGTAGTTTGGTATAGAATTATGGCATTTTTTTCATTTTTCGTAACTTTTCGATATCGATAAAGTGGGCGTGGTTATGGTCGGATTTCGGCCATTTTTTATACCAAGATAAAGTGAGTCCAGATAAGTACGTGGGCTAAGTTTAGTAAAGATATATCGGTTTTTGCTCAAGTTATTGTGTTAACGGCCGAGCGGAAGGACAAACGGTGGACTGTGTATAAAAACTGGGCGTGGCTTCCACCGATTTCGCCCATTTTCACAGAGAACAGTTACCGTCACAGAATCTATGCTCCTACCAAATTTGAGAAGGATTGGTAAATTTTTGTTCGACTTATGGCATTAAAAGTATTCTAGACAAACTAAATGAAAATGGGCGGAGCCACGCCCATTTTGAAATTTTCTTTTATTTTTGTATTTTGTTGCATCATATCATTACTGGAGTTGAATTTTGACTTAATTTACTTATATACAGTAAAGATATTAAATTTTTTTTAAAATTTGAATTTAAAAAAATTTTTTTTTAAAAAGTGGGCGTGTTCTTCATCCAATTTTGCTAATTTTTATTTAGCACATATATAGTAATAGTAGTAACGTTCCTGCCAAATTTCATCATGATATCTTCAACGACTGCCAAATTACAGCTTGCAAAACTTTTAAATTACCTTCTTGTAAAAGTGGGCGGTGCCACGCCCATTGTCCAAAATCTTACTAATTTTCTATTCTGCGTCATAACGTCAACTCATCTACCAAGTTTCATCGCTTTAACCGCCTTTGGCAATGAATTATCGCATTTTTTCGGTTTTTCGAAATTTTCGATATCGAAAAAGTGGGCGTGGTTATAGTCCGATATCGTTCATTTTAAATAGCGATCTGAGATGAGTGCTCAGGAACCTACATACCAAATTTCATCAAGATATCTCAAAATTTACTCAAGTTATCGTGTTAACGGACGAGACGGACGGACGGACATGGCTCAATCAAATTTTTTTTCGATCCTGATTATTTTGATATATGGAAGTCTATATCTATCTCGATTCCTTTATATATGTACAACCAACCGTTATCCAATCAAACTTAATATACTCTGTGAGCTCTGCTCAACTGAGTATAAAAAGGCAGTAAAATATGAACGCAGAATTCTTAGTGGGATATTTAGAAAAGTTATCGTGGTGCTGAAGCATAAGGGTATTTTGACCCCTATGGGTATGAGTATGAGTCAAACAAAAACAAGTCAAATATAAGTCAAATAAAAACAACAAACACGCAGACTTTGTGTTCTAAGCAAAGTAGGTGAAGTGTTAGCGAACACACAGCCTTACAGAGTATCAACAGCTAACAAGGCAATATGAAAAATCTCCAATTAACATATAGAAAAATGCAAAAGTACATAATAATAAAAATGTAGTAGAAATGGTGTTGTGTCAAATATGGCTGCAGACTAAAGTCAAATACCATAAAACTAACCAGTGACGTACATAGACGCATGCGCAGTGACAAGTACGTCACTATCAGCTGTGCATATATTGGGTTTTGATTGGCTTTCTAATGGGTTATGCAAACGTTTTTATGCGTCGCATATAATTTACAAGTCAGTTACAGAGCGAAAAGTTTAGGTAGGTGCATGAACGTATATACATAAATATGTTGAAGTATAATTTACTTTCTTACATACTTATTTACAATATGCACTTATGCATAGCGGAAGCATTAGGGAAGTGTCAACTCAATATGGTAAATTCGTTTGCATTTGTTGCAGTGAAATGCGAGACAACAATCAGCGTGAGTTGTTTAAGTGCAAGTCCATCAGTTTGGTTATTGGAGTGCAGCTTGGGACAACTGAATTCGCGGAAAATGCTAACGACCTAAATTTACCATACAAATGCAATTTTATTATACAATAATATGCTGGATATAGCATTTGTTGTTTGTTAGGTGGTAATGAGTGAAAAGTTACTTCCTCTTACCTACCGGTTCATTAGAAAATGAGCATTTAGTTAGAAAGAAAGAAAAACTTAGAAGTTTGTAATATATATTTTTATACCCAGCTGTACTTGTACACAGGGTATTATTTGATTGGATAACGGTTGGTTGTACAGATATAAAGGAATCGAGACAGATATAAGCCGTCATCCGATGGCAAAGATCCTGAGCCAGATGAATAATTTTGCATGTAAGTACAACAGCAACGATTTGAGCCAGATAAATCCAGATAGATATCTGGTTCAATTTGTGAGCCAGATAATTTGCTAATTACTTGTTTTCAATTTGGCAACGCTGCCTTTAATAAAGCTACTTTTTCAAAAATAGATGTCGCTGCTTAGCCTTTCGCCGTCGCTTCGTGAAACTTACTATGAATTTAGAAAAATACATGCTTCACTTCAATTAGGATTTACAAAATTTACCATGCAACCAGAGAATTGTATCAAACTTGGGGTTGGAAACCAGCAAAATGTTTGTGTGTGCACATTGCATCAGAATGTAAAACTGATGTTCGAAAAATCCGGTTTGAAATCGTTGGAAGGTCAACATAATTTCAGAAGCTATAAAGATGTTATTAAATTCGTTGTCTGTAATGGTAATATAGAAAACAGCGAGTGTTGCGTATCAATGTGTGGTCGGTGCTACGATAATTTAACGAACCTTAGAACGATGATGTTGGAATATTACGAAAAAAATTCGATTCAAGAAGTCATTTACAAAAAATGGAACACAACACTCAGATGTAATCTCGAAACCATTTCCTCTACTACAAACACATTTGTTGACGATTTTGTACAACACATCAATAAGCTGGTGTCACATCATTTCACAGCTAAGCGCCAGTCCCGCTTCGTAAGTGAATGAAAAACTGCTAATTCAAATGGATTTCGCTGAAAACTATGCGTTTGTTATACAAGATGCCATTCAAGGATATCATTGGAATAATAATCAAGTCACCATACATCCGTTCGTTATTTATTACAAAGATAACGATAATTTAATTCATAGAACCTTTGCCATAATATCCGATTGTAATATCCATGATAGCATATTAGTTCATCTATATATTTCAAAAAATGATTAATTTTGTTAAGACTAATATAAGCAATTCAATTACGAAAATTATCTACGTGTCAGATGGTGCAGGAGCACAGTACAAAAACAAATACAACTTAATTAATTTATGTCATCATAAAATTGATTTCGAAATATTCGCTGAGTGGCACTTTTACGCAACTAGCCATGGAAAATCTGCATGTGATGGTATAGGTGGGACATTAAAAGAGGCGCTCGGAATTATAGCATGGCAAATAAAAATCCAATTCAAACGGCGAAGGACCTTTATCATTGGGCTTCACAAACGTATAACACGTCCATAGAAGTTGCTTACGCAGACGCTGATGAATACAACAAAACAAAAGAAGAGCTACTTTCAAGATACAAAAATGCCAAAACTATTACGGGAACTCAAAGCTTCCATTCTTTTGTACCTTTAGATGAAACATCACTAAAAGTAAGCAAATATTCCAAAAGTCAGCAGTATGAGCTGCGCAAAGTTGAATATTAAATCTAAATAAATAAAAATGAAAAATTAACTTTATTAAGTGTATGTCTATTTATTGTGCGTGTCTGAAAAATTGATAATACGATTCTTGTTCGAATCTATTAGAATACTTAGTCATAGTATCTGTATCTGTATAACTTCCAAAGTATAGCTAGGTACCATTTTTGTCACACAATAATAGCAAAATAAAAAAATATATAAAATTTTTTTAAAAGAAAAAAATAACCATTCTAGCTTTTATATTAAATCGACCTTTCTAAAATTTTTTTTTAAATCGCTTGGTCTTTGAAGTGTTTTCCCAGTTTGAAAAAAAAATATAGAAAAAATTAAAAATCAGTGTAATATAGAATCTTTACAGTATATGTTTTCAAAGGTGATTATAATACCTTTCTAACGGTATAAAAATTTTTCAAATTTGTTGATTAATTTACGCGTGATATCCAAATATGAGAAAGTAACCAAGAGATGCATTTACTTAAATAAATTACCCATTTTAGTTTTCAGATATGTTATATATATTAAATAGACCTTTCTAAAATAAAATTTTATTTTTCAAAATCGCTTGATCTTTGATGTGTTTTTTCAGTTTTAAATTTTATTTAAAAAAATTTTTTTTTCAGTGTACTAAAAAATTTTTACAGTGTATTTTTTTGAAAGACTATTTGAATACCTTTCTAATGGTATGAAGATCTTTGAAATCGGTAAAGCCATTCCGTAGTAATCACACTTTAAAAGTACCTATTATCGTAATTTTTCTAATATTTTCGGATATTTTGATACCTTGCCACGCCCACAATTTTTCGAAAATGCAATTTCTAAAAATGAGGTTGTGTTTGGGTGGGTAAGATGTAACCCCATGGAAAATTTCATCAAATTCTGAGGGTGTCGGGTTCAAAATGTACGTTTTTTTCAGCCTTTGATATGAAATTCATCATATATGCCTCTCCTTTCTCTTTCGCTCTTCCTCTTACCCACCACCCTTTATTTAAACCCTCATTAACGCATTTTGAAAGCCCCACTGTGAAGCCTTGGATAGCCCTGGGCCACATTTTGGTCCCGCATATAGAACTTAAAAAAAACTACGGGTTTTCTATCTTGAGTTAAAAAGCTACCAATAGATTTTGAAATCGTCTTATGTACAAGCTTAATCTAAACGAAAAGCTGCGTAAACAATAAATTTCAAACAAATCCCACCATCCTGTTGCACACTCCGGAAGAAGTGGTGCTAGCCTAGCAAGTCGCTCCATAAATCGGCTTTTATTTAATTGATATAGTCTGCAATGGCGATGAGAACAAGGAAAGGAAGGACTTGGATTGTCCTATCCTAGGCATAGTTAGATATCGACGTTTGCTGTTGTGGTGAAAGCTAAATAATTTTATTTTAATTTTTGTCTTAAATTCGTACGTTGCTATATACTTAAGATGGCCTCAACAAATCTTCCAATTTTAAATTAATATACTTTAATGATTAAAATTGCAAAGCTGAACAGAGGGACACAAATAACAGTGAGCCCGATAGACAATTTAATTACACTTTTTGATAAACTTTAAACTTAGTTAAAATGTCTTAATTAAATTTGAGCTATTTTAAATTTTTAACACAATATTTGTAGTCCTATTAAAAATTGTAAACAAATTAAACTCATCCGCAACATGTGCAACATGTGACCTGCTTATCGAAATTAGCACATTTCATCTACTAATAGACAAACTAATATTCTATTATATATGCTCGTATATATATATTCATAGCTACATTGACATAAACACATTAATATACAATACGTATATATGTATACAAAAATATCAGCAAACTTACACTCGAAATGGAGCAAAACATAAATGCATTACTCATACGCAAAGGACACGAGCGCGATTCTACCCAGCAAAAAATTCCATAAGTGTTTGTAAACAATAAGGAATACGACGTCAGCTTGGGTCATGGATAAAGCTTATTTTAATTATGTTTACCGTATTAGTTGCTGTCTCTTTGTTATAGAGTAAATATTTTTGAGGTGGGTCAATATTTTTCAATGTCTGTTTTTCCGGAAACTTATTCCTTGAATTCCCACGAATGAAAAAAAAATACCATTAATATTTAAGCCTAATAAAATTTTCAAATCTTTGATGGTTCCATAGGCACATAAATCTATACACATGTGCACACATGCATTCATGTACATAGAGATACATGCATACATATATAATGTATGGTACTGCTAGAGGATTTCAGTGTAAAAGTAAAGTCAAATTTCACATAATTTCAATAAAATGAGCCACATATGAATCACGAAGACCAATTCAGGGTTGCAAAAGTTTGGGAAATGCAGAAGCGAGTAATTGAAATTAGCAGTACAAGAAAATGAAATGATTTTTTTAGTTGAGGTCTAACTTAGGTACTCACCAAATATTTAGTTTACCGAGCCACTGATTGACGTTTTGAACTGTTAGATATCAACACAATTTCCATCACAAAAAAAAAGGTTTAGACTTTTTAATAACATACAATTTTCATTCCTTCTTTGTGACTTGTTGGCTGCAATCCAATGTCGAAAAAATAAAAACTAATAAACATTACATTTAGCTTTGCATAAGCGAGTATACGTAATATGCCAAAACTATTTGAAACAATGAAAGTCGCAGTTTGAGAGCTGCTCAAATGAGAAATAGGCCGTGGATTTCTATCATTTTTGCTTCAGTTAAGTTAATGACATTTCAAAATATTCTTTGTAAATAATGGCCTCTAAAAGTGATTTAAACAGCGTTTCATTTGATTGATTCGGACGGTCATCAGCTGCTGAGCTCAGTGCAAATTTTAAGATAATCAATCAGAAATGAAGAATATACGTTAAAATGGAATGAATGATAAAGACAAAATGATTTGAAGATTCTAAGATATCTATTGGGGTACACCTTCATTATGCCAGACTCTAAAAGGTGGGGTATATCCGTAAGTGAACGGGACAACAGTGCCTTTACGTTATCGAAAGCTAAATTGAAGTCTGGATGTGTAAAGCTGTGAAACTTTTCGAATCTTGAATTCCTAGGCGACTCGTTGGAATATCTTTTTGTAACGTAAGCCTGAAAGAATTTTTTACCCAAAATGTTCCCCCACATACATGGAAAATACAAATGTCAAAACTATTCAGTATTAGAGCAACCAGGGTTTTTATAATCAGCTGAGCAAAGCGCACAGATTATATAAATGTTGTCTATGTAACAGTAGCTTGTAACGACATAAGCTAATCATGTCAAGTTTCGACTTCTACATGTCAAAATGATCAGTGTCAAAAAAAGAAACTCATTAGGTCATATTGTTCATCTGTAAATGCGATCAATTATCGAATTTTGGGATATCTTATTAAAATTTGGTATGTGGGCTCCTTGGCACTCATCTCTTATCCCGTATTCAAAATCGGATGATAAAAGCAAACAAACACTAGAAATAGAAGAAAATCTAATGTCCTTTGAAAATAGTTCCGTTGAAATAGATGTCCGGGGAAAATATGTTCCATTGGTTTCTTACAAGCCGTTGATTGGGATTCATTAGTCCCTCGATATCTTTTTATTCAAACATAATAACTGTTGTCCCATTGTATGGCTTTGGAAATGTCGATAGGATATACATATGTACATCTAATCACAAGTTAGTTATAAAAAAGTTTAGTTTCATTTCTAAAAATCCATATGGAACTCGAGACAACTGTTCCCATAAAATATTGTCAAGTACTCAATCATCATGAAATGACTTTCTCAGTGTGTAATTAATTTTTTACTAATATATCTCTAGTTTACATGGCGTGCTGATTCAACCATTTCTTTCGCCTCAATTCTATCAGAACTCCTAATATTTCTTAATTTTGGAGCATATTGTCCACGAAGATGACAATATAATCTAGTTTTAATTATTATTCCGTTTTTTAAGACATGAGCATGATTTCAGGCAGCTAACTCTACGAGGAACTTTCGAATGCCCACCAAGCACTTGCACACCATGTAACCATGACTATTGAATCATTTAGCATCTTTTCTTTATAATGTTATCTTT
>JARSSU010007696.1:0-24934 GCA_029619165.1 Eurosta solidaginis
TAGTGTTAAAGGGGAGAAGCGTCGTTAAAAACAGTAATGTCAGTTTAGTGAGTTGTCGTTGAGCGTGTCAAGGATAATCAATAGTGCAGAGTTATGTGTATGTAAGCACGAACTCACCCCTCGGCCTTAGAGCCACTGAAGGGCCCACGAAATTATATCGAGACCGGGGTCCAGAGGTAGGGTTGATGGCATGGCTTCTTCACCGAGTGTGTGGCATGGAGGAAGGTGGAATATTATCTGTCACACAACTCCGCGCCCGCCTCTTCAGAGGTGGATAACAGCAAACGGGTTAGCGATGCGCGTGGCGGCCCCCCATCTAAAGCACCCCGCCTCCGACCACACCACCTGCGATCTGGCGGTCGGCCATAACTAAGTGTTACAATGAATGTTCTATTGATGTGGTGGGGGGTGCGAGTCAGGCAAATACAGAAATATCCAATTCCTGTGATTACTTAAGCTTGTTGCTCAAAAGAAGGGGGCGGATTCCACACAACTGGAGAGCGTGAGTAGCATAAGTACAATTAATGTGTGTTATTTTGTGGCGATGAGTACCGTTACAAGACTTATTTAAATAATTATTCGCATAAGGCACTTATCAATTCTATTTTCTGAAATAAAATCCAGGAACCTACGAAATTATTTATTTACCTACAATTTTTTTTCTTTTTTCATTTTTCTAAGCTACAATATTTCTCGTTTGCCGATCTGTTTTCTTTTTTCCATTATTGCAGTATTTGGAGTTATTTATATTCGGATATTTTTCTAAAACAGTTTTTAAAAAGACTGGATCCTAGCGGAACTTCAGATGTGCTATAGTGCGGAGTTTGCAAAATAAGAGGAATACCGCCACTCTTCTCCTTCCGCCGTCATTTGCAAGTAAGATTACGTTTACAATAATTTATATCCCCTCCCAGCGGTATCACTATATATGCGCGAAGGAAGAATGTATTGACTACTTTTGACTTGACGTTACCATCCCAATCCCAGATCCCCCGTCTCAAGACCATCACAAAAAAAACAAAAAAAAACTAATAACAATTCTATTAAAAAAAACACAATAACAATCACTCACGACAAATATTATCGAAAAAATAACAACAAAAAAAAAAACAAAAATAAAAAAAACAAAAAAAAAAAAACCAAAAAAAAAAAAACAAAAAAAAAAAACACAAAACAACTTCGATCAGTATTACATCATTGGTAGCTGCCGAATCCTTTTTTTGTTTGATATCTAACACAACCTATAATCCAATTCCAAAACCAATTTCACCTTTTAAAAAATTTATTTTCTGTAATTTATCGTGTGGACGACGTACTCTGTACGGGTACTCGGTCTTTTTAATCTTCCAACACCATCAACCAATACTTCCTTACATCAAATACCACAACATTAAACATCAACTATGCACACAGAGTATTTTTTTTTTTGTTTTTTTTTTCTCCCCTTTTTTTTTCTCTTTCTCCTTTTACGCCTCCCCCCTCTCCTACCTTTCTCGACCCCGCACCCCCAACACCTCACCCTCGCTACAATCCTCGACCCTCCACCACGCCCCCCCCCCCACCTCCCCCCCCCGCCTTCCTTAATTTCTGTCCACACACACTCAACCCCCCATCCATCCTCACCCCACACCCCCCCCAATCTTCCCCAACCCATCCCCCGTGTTCGCCCACCCCCACTCCCTCTCGCAGACCAGGTATTTATCCCCCCCACTCTCTTGCTCCCCACAGCCCCCCCAAAAACCCCACAAGATCTACAATCACTTACCCCTCCCCTCTCCTCTCGCCTCTCCCCCCTCGAAATCCCCCCGCCGTCCCCGCCCACAGCCTAGCAACTACCACCCCCCCCCCCTTCTGTCCTTCATTCACATCCCATCTCCCCCCCCCCCCCCGCCCCAGCCCTCCCTCCACCCCTCCTGCCATCCCAGTCTCATCAATTTTTTCCCCTACATCTTTGTCTGTGCCATATTCATAAACAAACCCCCACCGCAACTATGCCAAGCCGCCCCAGCACACCCCCCCACCAGCCCGCAATGGCTTTCACCACACCCCCCCCCCCCCCCCCACCCCACTCCCCCCCACCCCCCAACCCCACTACTTCCCCCCCCCACCCAACACACAAATCCGAACTATCTTCAAATGTGCTAGCTTATCCAAAGTAAAAAAAGGAGTAAAAACATGTGCACCATAAAAACCAACTAATTACTTTTTAGGGCGAGCAAAGAATGATGTTATACTGTTTTCACAAAACAAAATTATTGATTTTTTTTTCCAGGTTTTCATAAAATATACGTCAGGGGTGCTAGGGCAATTTTTTTTTTTTTTTTTTTTTTTTTTTTTTTTTGTTCTTTTTTTTTTTTAATTACTGTCTATTTCACTCCCTCCCTTCAATTTATTTTTCCGTTTTCGCGCTCACCCCCCCCCAAACCCGCTTCTGCCTCTTTCCTCCTTCTGAGGAACTTCGGTTTCTTGTCCGTTCTAATCTTATCTTTTTTGTTGTAGCTGCCTTATTTTTTATTTTCCCCTTTTTTTTTAAAATTACTTTATTTTATTCAATTTATTAATTGTGTTATGTTGATTTACTAAAACACTTAGATAAATAAATTTCAAAACATTTTTCTCCCCATTTTTTTTTTTTTATTTTATTAGTAATTTCAATTTTCATTTTAATATGTCATAATTTATTAATATCAAATTTATAAAATGGTATAATTCCCCACTTGACGAAAAAGAGAAGTACTTTTGGTTAGGGCACAACAAACATTACAATGAATTTAGTACAAGATAAATTTATGCACAATACAGATGACCAAATAAACCCCTCTTGTCCAAAATTTAAACCTCTTAAATCAAGCATGCCCATTTATTCC
Source organism: Eurosta solidaginis (assembly GCA_029619165.1). Classification (NCBI taxonomy): domain Eukaryota; kingdom Metazoa; phylum Arthropoda; class Insecta; order Diptera; family Tephritidae; genus Eurosta; species Eurosta solidaginis. The sequence continues at coordinate 2,868 of JARSSU010007696.1, forward strand.
CCCACATTCCTCAACTTTAATAGAAAACTAGAAATTAAACGCAACGAAAAAAAAAAAAAACAAAAAAAAAAAACACAAAACCAAAAAAAAAAAAACAACAAAAAAACAAAAAAAACACAAAACAAAAAAAATATCAATACAGCAAAGAAAAAAATAGAAGGATGAGAGTAAAAACATACGAAAGTAAAAAAAAAATAAGATATAAAATAAAAAAAAAAAAAAAAAACCTCTCGATTCCCGTCCCGCCGCTCGGGCTTTCTTCATAGAAGCTACTGGTGGGAATTATACATCCTTTTGTGCCGGCGGGGCGCTCGTGTGGCTGGGGGGGGGTTGGTTCTTTTTCCTTAGAGGAGAAAAGTACAAAAAATATTGTATAAGTAAGAAAATGAAGAATTGGAGGGACGAGAAAGGGATAATTACCACCCAATCCCCCCACACTACTAAACCGTCAAAATTATAATATAAAAACATCATTTTAACTCCTTTTACATAGAGATACCCCGGTTTCAGCATAACGTAAATTACTTTTACGGTTAACTCCAAATTGAAACTAATCACTAAACCCAGCTTGGTTTACTCTTGTGATTTTCTTGTGCGCTGCCCCCAATAAGTGTGCATCATGTGAGCATAGATTGTCTACAAGATGATAGTTAGTGATGAGCCCGGACGCGAGGTTTTTCCCTGTTAGTTATGATGACGCTTATACCAGTGCTCGCGGAGGGAGGGGAGTACTTTAACGTGGTATAAAGTTTCCTCCGTTTTGTGTCTCCCGCGGCTCGGACCCCTGGTGTCTGCGGCATTGGTGTGCCACCAGATGGGTGGTGGGGTGGGGGGTTACAACAGTAAGAAAAACAAAGGGTGAAGAACTGTAGGGGGGGACGGGGATAGCGAAGAAGGTTACGGTGATGTGGTAATCTGTGTGGAGCGCTGTTAGCTCTCGCTCTCTATGCTCAATGCGGTGAAAGTAAAGGGACGGAGTAGAAGGGAGATGTTTCGCCGCTTTTCGGATCTTCGTGCAACTACGTGAAGTTACGTCGTTTTTTAGTTCGGCGCATATGATACACTAGCATGTGCCTCGGATTAGATCAAGACAACCTGCCATGCTGAAGCGGCGTAACAGGTTCATTTCACGCGGGCATATCTGGCTAATTGAGAGGTGCCATGCTCTATCTTTGCTAGAACTACATCGTCGTAGAGGCGGGTCAGCTAGACTCTCCTGTTTCGTCGCTTCCGCCTTCTGTTTTCAGCAGGCTCTGAGCAGGCGTTCAGGCTACTTTGCGTCCCTCTTCGACTGGTTCGGCTCGCGCGGAGTCGGGCCGCTCTTCCGTTAGCAGCACTGCATTCGAATTTTTTTTTTTTCTTATCTTTCCCTTTTCTTCCCTCCCCCTTCCTCTCCCCCCCCCCCCTATTCTTCTTCCCTTCCCCCCCTTCTCCACCTCCCCCTCTTTTTTACCCCCCTCCACCCTGCACTTCTACTCTTTTGTCTACCCTTCCCCCCCTTTCAACAGTTTTATCTAATACGGCTTGAACTTTAATTTCAGCACTTGTTTCACCCACATCAATCTCATTTGGGTAGCATTCTTAGCTTTTCTTAAACTATAAAATGATGGATAAACCTTATGGCCTGCGTTGATACTCCACTTCCGAGTCGTTTTGTACCCATGAGTCGTCGACTTGTTGTCTACATAGTATGCCAGAGCTTCTACACTGCTCAAGCATCTTGCACCTTGCTCACATGTTACCTTGTTCGTCGTTTTTTTGTGTGGTTTTTTGTGTACTTTTTATAATATTAGCAATATTCCTGTTGCCGGACATCCGCGTTGATACTTCTGCCGCATAAACTAAGTCATTAGCACTTCTGGATTGCAGTAGGTCGTTCACTCGACGACGTTTGCTCTTTTGACTGGAAAGCAGAAAGTCATTCTGTGGTCTTCCGGGTCCTGGGTTACCTGAAGATGAAGCTGGTTGCTCTGATGGCAACCTTGAATCCATCGTAATTGTAAACTTGAAATCTGTTTCCGAAAGCCACTCTGAGTTTTTATTACAAAATCGCTCCCGATGTCTTCCAGAGCTGTTTCATTTCTCATCGATGTTGGACGAATATTTTGAAATTTGTTGACTTAAAAATTTCTTAAAGAATGCTCAGCTACTTCTCTTAAATCAGCCTTAAGTAAAATACAACTCAATAACTCCTTATTTCTCGATTCTTTCGAATATTTCAACCAAATTTCAAAAAATTCCATTCTTGGTATGGTTAATACTAAATCTACAAAAAAAAATTTAAAATAGATGTGCAGAGAATTCGCAATGGTCTTTTCTTTCGACTATTAGAAAATACTTGGGTCTATAACATATGTAACATTTGGCGCGGGTACCCGCGGGTACATATAACTTTTCCCTTTCTAAAATTAAAAATGTAGGTAAAAAGTACCTTTAATTATTAAATTATGGAGCTTTTCGGCCGATTTTTTGAAATAAAACAATCGTTTATTTTCTCTTCTACGCGTTTCGACGCATATTCGTGCCTTCCTCAGGAAGGCTTTAATAAATATACGAAAAACAAAACATTTATAGTAATCTAATTACATGATACATTAAAACAAATAAAATTTTTTTCCATATTACACTTACTAAGTTAACAATAATTAAATATCACATCTGAGTATAATCAATGCAAAATTATATATATAACAAGTAAGGAAGGCTAAGTTCGGGTGTAACCGAACATTACATACTCAGTTGAGAGTTATGGAGACAAAATAAGGGAAAATCACCATGTAGGAAAATGAACCTAGGGTAACCCTGGAATGTGTTTGTATGACATGTGTATCAAATGGAAGATATTAAAGAGTATTTTAAGAGGGAATGGGGCATAGTTCTATAGGTGGACGCATTTAGGGATATCGCCATAAAGGTGGGCCAGGGCTGACTCTAGAATTTGTTTGTACGATATGGGTATCAAATGAAAGGTGTTAATGAGTATTTTAAAAGGGCGGGGGCTTAGTTCTATATGTGGACGCCTTTTCGAGATATCGCCATAAAGGTGGACGAGGGGTGACTCTAGAATGCGTTTGTACAATATGGGTATCAAACGAAAGGTCTTAATGATTATTTTAAAAGGTAGTGGGCCTTTGTTCTATGGGTGGACGCCTTTTCGAGATATCGCCATAAAGGTGGACCAGGGGTGTCTCTAGAATTTGTTTGTACGACATGGGTATCAAATCAAAGGTGTTAATGAGTATTTTAAAAGGGAGTGGGCCTTAGTTCTATAGGTGGACGCCTTTTCGGATATCGTTATAAAGGTGGACATGGGGTGACTCTTTAATGTGTTTGTACGATATGGGTATCAAATTAAAGGTATTAATGAGGGTTTTAAAAAGGAGTGGTGGTAGTTGTATAAGTCAAGGCGTTTTCGAGATATCGACCAAAATGTGGACCAGGGAGACCCAGAACATCATCTGTCGGGTATCGCTAATTTATTTATATATGTAATACCACGAACAGTATTCCTGCCAAGATTCCAAGGGCTCTTGATTTCGCCCTGCAGAACTTTTTCATTTTCTTCTACTTAATATGGTAGGTGTCACACCCATTTTACAAAGTTTTTTTCTAAAGTTATATTTTGCGTCAATAAACCAATCCAATTACCATGTTTCATCCCTTTTTTCGTATTTGGTATAGAATTATGGCATTTTTTTAATTTTTCGTAATTTTCGATATCGAAAAAGTGGGTGTGGTCATAGTCGGATTTCGGCCATTTTTTTACCAATACAAAGTGAGTTCAGATAAGTACGTGAACTGAGTTTGGTAAAGATACATCGATTTTTGCTCAAGTTATCGTGCTAACGGCCGAGCGGAAGGATGGACGGACGACTGTGTATAAAAACTGGGCGTGGCTTCAACCGATTTCGCCCTTTTTCACAGAAACAGTTATCGTCCTAGAATCTAAGCCCCTACCAAATTTCAAAAGGATTGGTAAATTTTTGTTCGACTTATGACATTAAAAGTATCCTAGACCAATTAAATGGAATAGGGCGTGGCCACGCCCATTTTGAGATTTTCTTTTATTTTTGTATTTTTCTGCACGATATCATTACTGGAGTTGAAAATTGACATAATTTACTTATATACAGTAAAGATATTAACTTTTTTTTTAATTTGACTTCAAAAAAATTTTTTTTTAAAAGTGGGCATGGTCGTTCTCCGATTTTGCTAATTTTTATTAAGCATAGATATAGTAATAGGAGTAACGTTCCTGCCAAATTTCATCATGATATCTTTAACGACTGCCAAATTACAGCTTGCAAAACTTCTAAATTACTTTCTTTTAAAAGTGGGCGGTGCCACGCTCATTGTCCAAAATTTCACTAATTTTGTATTTTGCGTCATAAGTTCAACTCACCTACCAAGTTTCATCGCTTTATACGTCTTTGGTAATGAATTATCGAGCTTTTTCGATTTTTCGAAATTTTCGATATCGAAAAAGTGGGCGTGGTTATAGTCCGATATCGTCCATTTTAAATAGCGATCTGAGATGAGTGCCCAGGAACCTGCATACCAAATTTCATCAAGATACCCCAAAATTTACTCAAGTTATCGTGTTACGGACAGGCGGACGGACGGACGGACATGGCTCAATCAAATTTTTTTTCGATACTGATGATTTTGATATATGGAAGTCTATATCTATCTCGATTCCTTTATACCTGTACAACCAACCGTTATCCAATCAAAGTTAATATACTCTGTGAGCTCTGCTCAACCGAGTATAAACAAGTAAGGAAGGCTAAGTTCGGGTGTAACCGAACATTACATACTCAGTTGAGAGCTATGGAGACAAAATAAGGAAAATCACCATGTAGGAAAATGAACCTAGGGTAACCCTGGAATGTGGTTGTATGGCATGTGTATCAAATGGAAGGTATTAAAGAGTATTTTAAGAGAGAGTAGGCCATAGTTCTATGGATGGACGCCATTTAGGGATATCGCCATAAAGGTGGACCAGGGCTGACTCTAGAATGTGTTTGTACGATATGGGTATCAAATGAAAGGTGATAATGAGTATTTTAAAAGGGAATGGGCTTTAGTTCTATAGATGAACGCCTTTTCGAGAAATCGCCATAAAGGTGGACCAGGGGTGACTCTAGAATATGTTTGTACGATATGGGTATCAAATGAAAGCTGTTAATGAGTATTTTGAAAAGGAGTGATCCTTAGTTCCATAGGTGGACGCCGTTTCGAGATATCGCCATAAAGGTGGACCAGGGGTGTCTCTAGTTGTACGGTATGGGAATCAAATGAAAGGTTTTACTGAACATTTTAAGAGGGAGTGGGCATTAGGTCTATAGGTGGACGCCTTTTCGAAATGTCGCCATTAGGGTGGGCCAGGGGTGACTCTAGAATGTGTTTGTATGATATGGGTATCAAATGAAAGATGGTAATGAGTATTTTAAAAGGGAGTATACCTTAGTTCTATAGGTGGACGCCTTTTCGAGATATCGCCATAAAGGTGGACGAAGGGTGACCCTAGAATGTTTGTACGATATGGGTATCAAACGAAAAGTGCTACTGAGCATTTTAAGAGGGAGTGGGCATGAGGTCTATAGGTGGACGCCTTTTCGAGATATCGCCATTAGGGTGGGCCAGGGGTGACTCTAGAATGTTTGTACGATATGGGTATCAAACGAAAGGTGTTACTGAGCATTTTAAGAGGGAGTGGGCATTAGGTCTATAGGTGGACGCCTTTTCGAGATATCGCCATTAGGGTGGGCCAGGGGTGACTCTAGAATGTTTGTACGATATGGGTATCAAACGAAAGGTGTTACTGAGCATTTTAAGAGGGAGTGGGCATTAGGTCTATAGGTGGACGCCTTTTCGAGATATCGCCATTAGGGTGGGCCAGGGGTGACTCTAGAATGTTTTTGTACGATTTGGGTATCAAATGAAAGGTGGTAATGAGTATTTTAAAAGGGAGTAATCCTTAGTTCTATAGGTGGACGCCTTTTCGAGATATCGCCATAAAGGTGGACCAAGGGTGACTCTAGAATGTTTGTACGATATGGGTATCAAACGAAAGGTGTTACTGAGCATTTTAAGAGGGAGTGGGCATTAGGTCTATAGGTGGACGCCTTTTCGAGATATCGCCATTAGGGTGGGCCAGGGGTGACTCTAGAATGTTTGTACGATATGGGTATCAAACGAAAGGTGTTACTGAGCATTTTAAGAGGGAGTGGGCATTAGGTCTATAGGTGGACGCCTTTTCGAGATATCGCCATTAGGGTGGGCCAGGGTGACTCTAGAATGTGTTTGTACGATATGGGTATCAAATGAAAGGTGGTAATGAGTATTTTAAAGGGAGTAATCCTTAGTTCTATAGGTGGACGCCTTTTCGAGATATCGCCATTAGGGTGGGCCAGGGGTGACTCTAGAATGTTTGTACGATATGGGTATCAAACGAAAGGTGTTACTGAGCATTTTAAGAGGGAGTGGGACATTAGGTCTATAGGTGGACGCCTTTTCGAGATATCGCCATAAGGGTGGACCAAGGGTGACTCTAGAATGTTTGTACGATATGGGTATCAAACGAAAGGTGTTACTGAGCATTTTAAGAGGGAGTGGGCATTAGGTCTATAGGTGGACGCCTTTTCGAGATATCGCCATTAGGGTGGGCCAGGGGTGACTCTAGAATGTTTGTACGATATGGGTATCAAACGAAAGGTGTTACTGAGCATTTTAAGAGGGAGTGGGCATTAGGTCTATAGGTGGACGCCTTTTCGAGATATCGCCATTAGGGTGGGCCAGGGTGACTCTAGAATGTGTTTGTACGATATGGGTATCAAATGAAAGGTGGTAATGAGTATTTTAAAAGGGAGTAATCCTTAGTTCTATAGGTGGACGCCTTTTCGAGATATCGTCATTAGGGTGGGCCAGGGGTGACTCTAGAATGTGCTTGTACGATATTGGTATCAAACGAAAGGTGTTACTGAGCATTTTAAGAGGGAGTGGGCATTAGGTCTATAGGTGGACGCCTTTTCGAGATATCGCCATTAGGGTGGGCCAGGGTGACTCTAGAATGTTTGTACGATATGGGTATCAAACGAAAAGTGTTACTGAGCATTTTAAGAGGGAGTGGGCATTAGGTCTATAGGTGGACGCCTTTTCGAGATATCGCCATTAGGGTGGGCCAGGGTTGACTCTAGAATGTGTTTGTACGATATGGATATCAAATTAAAAGTATTAATGAGGGTTTTAAAAGCGAGTGGCCCTTAGATGTATATGTGAAGGCGTTCTCGCGATATCGACCAAAATGTGGACCAGGTGATCCAGAAAATCATCTGTCGGGTACTGCTAATTTATTTATATATGCAATACCACTAACAGTATTCCTGCCAAGATTCCAGGGCTGTTGATTTCGCCTTGTAGAACTTTTTCATTTTCTTCTACTTAATATGGTAGGTGTCACACCCATTTTACAAAGTTTTTTCCAAAGTTATATTTTGCGTCAATAAACCAATCCAGTTACCATGTTTCATCCCTTTTTTCGTAGTTGGTATAGAATTATGGCATTTTTTTCATTTTTCGTAATTTTCGATATCGATAAAGTGGGCGTGGTTATGGTCGGATTTCGGCCATTTTTTATACCAAGATAAAGTGAGTTCAGATAAGTACGTGGGCTAAGTTTAGTAAAGATATATCGGTTTTTGCTCAAGTTATTGTGTTAACGGCCGAGCGGAAGGACAGACGGTGGACTGTGTATAAAAACTGGGCGTGGCTTCCACCGATTTCGCCCATTTTCACAGAGAACAGTTACCGTCATAGAGTCTATGCCCCTACCAAATTTGAGAAGGATTGGTAAATTTTTGTTCGACTTATGGCATTAAAAGTATTCTAGACAAACTAAATGAAAATGGGCGGAGCCACGCCTATTTTGAAATTTTCTTTTATTTTTGTATTTTGTTGCATCATATCATTACTGGAGTTGAATTTTGACTTAATTTACTTATATATAGTAAAGATATTAAATTTTTTGTTAAAATTTGAAATTAAAAAAATTTTTTTTAAAAAGTGGGCGTGTTCTTCATCCAATTTTGCTAATTTTTATTTAGCACATATATAGTAATAGTAGTAACGTTCCTGCCAAATTTCATCATGATATCTTCAACGACTGCCAAATTACAGCTTGCAAAACTTTTAAATTACCTTCTTGTAAAAGTGGGCGGTGCCACGCCCATTGTCCAAAATCTTACTAATTTTCTATTCTGCGTCATAATGTCAACCCATCTACCAAGTTTCATCGCTTTAGCCGCCTTTGGCAATGAATTATCGCATTTTTTCGGTTTTTCGAAATTTTCGATATCGAAAAAGTGGGCGTGGTTATAGTCCGATATCGTTCATTTTAAATAGCGATCTGAGATGAGTGCACAGGAACCTACATACCAAATTTCATCAAGATACCTCAAAATTTACTCAAGTTATCGTGTTAACGGACGGACGGACGGACGGACATGGCTCAATCAAATTTTTTTTCGATCCTGATTATTTTGATATATGGAAGTCTATATCTATCTCGATTCCTTTATATATGTACAACCAACCGTTATCCAATCAAAGTTAATATACTCTGTGAGCTCTGCTCAACTGAGTATAAAAACACCGCACATATATAAAATAATTAAAAAGTACCTTTTCTTCCTAATAACGGAATCTTAAATATATTAAAAATATTCTAATTGCGAAGAGATTACTATTAAAAAATTCAACTTACCTTTGAGGTTAGAATCCATCACAAAAATTATGTAAAAGTGTTTAATTAAAAGTATTATGTAATATTCAACATTATTTTTGTAAATTAATCAACGCAAATTACGGCCACTCCTGCTTACTTAGTTCAATTACTCAAGATATAATAAGCGAAAAAAACAAATGTGTGCAAAAATCCCGTTATTTTGTTGTTTTCTTTCATTTCCATTACAATATTCTTGGAATAAAAACTTTGTTTTTGTCCAGCTAGCTTGTTTTACACGGAACACTGTGCGACGGTAATATTGCTGACATTTTGACCAAGTCGCTTTATAAACAAAAATTTGTTAAACTAAGACAATTAAAATTGAAATGAATATTCTTGTCAAAAACCAAAATTAGAATAAGTAATAGAGGTTGGAAAAGTACAAATGTAAAGAGGCATGTTGAAGTTATTATATTACATTTCTACTTTACCGACCGGAAGGTGATTTAGTACCACATTATATAATCGATAACGATAATTAGTTACTGCGCGTATTTTATTACTTTTTGTATCACCTCTGTTTTTACTTTCATGTGCTAATAAAGCTAAACAAAACGTCTCGAAGTTTTACTCATTATATAAGATACCTACAATTCGAAAGACTTTACTTTCAGAAAAGTAGACCAAAGGCCGACCTCTAAAAAACCAATTTTTTTATTTGATTTTCTTGAAATTTGGTATGGCAATACATCTTTTATTAGGTTAATTTGGGAAAATTTTCTTCCCAGAAAGTAGACCAGAGGCTGACCTATTATAAAAAATCTAAATAGCTCGGCCCTATCACAATTTTTTTATTTTTTTGCGCGTTTTGCTTGAGATTTGGTACAGAGATACTTCTCCGACCAGGTTAATATTTGGGAATTAAAAGAGAAGTTCAAAGGAAGGCTGGTTTTTGAAATTCGTCTATCCGCAGTTGCAACGCTAACGACTAAAAGCTAGTATTGACGTGCATTTATATAAAAGAAATATCAAAAATAATTTTGCTCGAGCAACTGTATAGTTCTAATTCTTGTGATGGACCGCATATTGATTTTCTGCTCTGCTGCATCCAGTCAACCATTTAAATAAATAAATGAATTCGTAGAAGCCGACATGTGCGGCATTCATGGAATTTTCTTGAACCAAACTTAACTTGTTTTGTTTAAAAACAAGTAAGGGCGGGACTGTCTTCGGCTGTGCCGAAGACTTCATACCTTTCATGAATGGGGCTGAACAATAATCTTATCCCATTCGTAATCTCCGAATAATGCGCTGTATAAGATAAGAAATATATAGTGAACAGATGTACATACCTAAACGACTTTAAGATAAATATAAAAAAATGGCAAAAAAACCCCCTTATCTGAACGATCGGTTGTATGGGATATATTATATATAGCTCCGATTGAAATGATTTTTCAGGAAATATTCTATGATATATTAGAATATATATCACCAAGTTAACGTTTTTATATTGGAAATTAAGAGAGAAATGGCTAAAAATCTTTCTATCCGAACGATCGGTTGTATGGGATATATATTATATATAGCTCCGATCGAAATGATTTTTTCATGAAATCTTCTATGATATATTAAAATATATATCACCGAGTTTCACATTTATACTTTTCAAGTTAAGGGAGAAATGGCCAAAAATCTTTCCATCTGAACGATCGGTTGTATGGGATATATACTATATATAGCTCCGATCAAAGTGATTTTTTCAGAAAATCTTCTATGATATATTAAAATATATATCACCGAGTTTCACATTTATACTTTCCAAATTAAGGGAGAAATGGCCAAAATCTTTCTACCTGAACGATCGGTTGTATGGGAGATATATGTTATAGTGGTCCGATCCTACCGGATTTGACAAATGTCTAATATAATATAACAATACATTCTTGTGCCAAATTTCATTGAGATATCTCAAAATTTGAGGGACTAGTTTGCGTTCAAACAGACAGACGGACGGACAGACGGACATGGCTATATCAACTCAGTTCGTCGCCATGCTCAATTCGGTGTACTTAATGGTGAGTCTATCTTCTATATTTCTCAACGTTACAAACATCGGACCAAAGTTAATATACCATTTCATGTTCATGAAAGGTATAATGATAGTTATAAAAATTATTGTTATAGGCCTTGAGCTCGAATTCGAACCAGTTAACTTGTTTTGTCTAGTTGACGCTGGAAATGCCCATTTGGTTACGACAATAGCCGGAACAACGTAGCACTTTTTTATCAATTCAGTGTCTCGTAAGAAGTTAAACATTTCAGTAGAGCTGATCGCGTCAACTTTTGCAAATTAAAAGGAATATGTCTAAGGAATATACAAATAAGGTGATTGTTGTGACGGGGGCTGGCCAGGGTAAGCATTACTTTCAATAATATGTACATATATAAGAAGGTACATACATTTGTGTAACTCGTCTTCCAACTTTAGGTATTGGTAGAGAACTGTGCGTACAGTTGTCATCAGCTGGTGCAAATGTTATCGCCGTTTCGAAGTCAGTGGCGAAATTAGAGGAGCTTAAGAATAGCTGTCCCGCTATAGATATCATTCCAATAAACCTTCAAAATTGGCAAGAAACACGGGAAACTCTTTCGAAATTACCACCAATAGATGGACTGATAAATAATGCCGGAGTTGCTATTATTAAACCTTTCGCTGAATTGACCGAGCAGAATTTTGACAAGTAATTTGAGTTTCAATTTCATACAGTATAAACATTAGGGTAGTCCTTATAAATCAAGTAAACGATTTTCCCCAGCTTCAACCCTTCAGACAGTAATATACATGATAAAAAGACATACCAGGCATAACCTTTTCTGACATTATTGCCATTTTTCCGCAATGAAAAAAATTTTAAATTCCTCAACTGCACACATATATACATATACATTTCTTCTCAAACAAAAACAAATTTGAATATTTTACTTTGTTTATTTTTTGATTGGTTCTGAGATTGATTTTTAAATTTTGTAAGAGAGAACGGTTTTATACCTCGTAAGTGTTTTTATCATGGTAATATGTATTCCGTAAACCTCACATATAAGTTTTGGTGATTATCTTCTTCTTTTTAAAGGGATAAGGAGACTCCCCGCAGATTTTGGGGAGTTTTATCAATGTTGATCGTCCACCAATAAGATAGGTACTAGCCAGATCTTCGCTTGCTGAATAAACAACATTCGACTTTATGTGAGGTTGAGAATTGGGCTGGATACGTTATAAATTTGGCTAGCAACCCGTTGAAAGGGTCGCGCCACACAAGCTCTTAAATCCCGCTAAGGTTTGTCACACAGGAATTAAAGCTAAGGATTAAAATTAATTTTTTTGATTTCTAATGGCACAAAGTCGATAATATTATAGTTGGCGATATCACACTTGTATGTAAAATTTTTGACCGAGTCAGTGACATCTGAAGGGGTGAGACTGGGAAAATCGTTTATTTTATTTATAAGAACCAACCTAATGCGCTTACTTAGCTACTCATTTCTGTACAAAGTACACATATGTAATGTGTACGATGTATAATATTTACCCTTGTATTAATAATTATTATCTCTATATAATCTTAAGCACATTTGATGTCAATGTCAAAGCAGTTTTCAATGTAACACAAACACTTTTGCCCAAGCTCAAAAAAGGATCTTCGATAGTGATGGTATCTTCGTTGGCTGCCTCTCGATCATTCGATGGCCATATACTATATAGTGCTACTAAAGCTGCTGTAGATTCATTAACACGTTCGCTGGCATTGGAATTGGGACCTAAACAAATACGTGTTAACTCTGTTAATCCAACAGTAGTGTTTACACAAATGGGACGTGATATTTGGAGTGATCCAAAAAAATCTGGTCCCCTTTTAGCACATATACCCTTGAACCGCTTTTGTGAGCTACAAGAAGTAATTGACGGAATCCTCTATTTTCTAAGCAGCGAATCGAGTTTTGTAAATGGACATCATTTAAATTTGGAAGGGGGTTATTTGGTGTCATAAATCTTGTACTCATTCATTGTATATACATATGTATAAATGAATAAAGACTCGAAAATGCATAGCACCCTGCGTATTTACGCTTAACATTTGTGCACATGTTCTCTTTTCTGATAAGCACATTGAAGATTAGTTCGGATTTGAAATTGGTATTTTTTTTTGTCTAGCTCATATAACTTCCGAATGACGGCGAAGCTGGTTAATCCGATTCCAGCAACGATATTGTGCTTGTGTAAATTATTTCGTATGGATTTTATCAGATGAAAATAGTCTGTAACGTACACCTAGTGTGAATCCGCCCCTTTGCGCAATCAAGGTGGATTGCCCCCAGCTAGCTCAGTGTGAGGGGTCGGGGCCCTTAACCCTTGTCCACCTTGATGCGGGGCGGATGTTACAATAATCTCCACCTTCCATCCATGCACACACCTCGGAAGAAGCCACCCTACCTTGGACCGCTCGATAATTTCGGCCTTCAGCAGGTCCCCTTTATCTCCGCTCCGCCTGACTCCTCTTACCTACCCTGTCGTCATCCTTCCTCTCCCCAACCGATCAAATTAGCCAGCCATTCCAATTTCTTTCAATTCACTGTAACATTTTTTATTACAATATCTTAATCCTATACAATGGTATGGATAAAAAAAACGAATCTTACGGCTATCGAGCCAAATAGCAATGTTAAAAAAAATGATTTATTTCAGGACAAAAAAACTTGTGTCATGCTATGATCAATATATGTATATATAGGTGAATATCCACAGGTACCACATAAAATTATTCACAAGTTCAACAAAAACCACAAAAAAACACACGGAATAAAAATTTAAACCGTTTTCCAATAGATTGCCGAACGGTATATGTATGTACGCATATATATATATATATATATATAGAGATTAACATAAGTACTTTCAACACTTAAAACGAACTATATATATTTTTAGAAAAAATTCGTTTTACGACACTGTACCAAAAATGTTTGCATTCGATTACATACAACAAAGTTTAAAAATGTATATACAAACAAAAACTATTTATGGAAATTTTGACAAAATGTCGGATCGCAAAATTACTGCACCGTTCAATAGGAACTCCTAATTCTTCTACAAACTCCCGGCAGCCACGGCCTAGAATGCTGACGGAGGCGCCAGTATCTAGTAAGCCGCGTGTTTGTATACCCATTATATCTATATCCGCATACACACGCGGGTCTATGGTAGTTATTTTCTTAATAGATGCCACTACTTTTTGTCGGAGTTTTTTCCTCTTTTTAAATCGTTCCCTTGCCTTCTGAATTTTACGAGAAACTGCCCGACGTCCCATAATGCTTTCTGCAAAAATTCTTTCCCGAGTTTCGAGGTATTTCCTAAGTCGTTCTTCATAGGATATCGTATTTTCCTTCCCTGTCTTTGATGGCTTTACGGTTTTTGTGTTTTTATTAACAATGCAAATATCAGTTGTAATTGCTGATTCTATATACGGTTCTGTATTTGTTGTCGCGTCTACTTTGACGAGGTTTGGGTGGAGCGCGATTCCCCCGTCACTATCGTGTTCCGTGAAGCGTTTCCCGCTGGGTTACACATTGGGCATTTGGGAGTGATAACATCCTGTTTGCCACATTTGTAACAGGAAATGCGTCGCTGAAGCGACATACATTCAGTGAAAAAGTGGCCGTCAGTGCCACAATTCCAGCACGAAACGTTTCTACGGGCGCCCGACTGTTTATTTGAAGACGGATGACGTATTTCCTCCACGGTGACTTGACCCTCATCACCGGGAGTAAAACGCTCATCATCTTCCGATTGATAAATTTCGTTTACCTGTTGTGTGCGTGGCGTAAAACTACTCAACGGCGTGCGGTCTCGGCGCGGAAAACACCGTTCGACTTCCTTACATTACATCCGTAGTTGGTCTAATGAGTATGCCGAAATAGGGTAAACCATTTTCGCTAGAGATTCTCGCAGATTCTCTTTTACCAAACGAACTATTTCATATTCCGGGATTGGTTTCTCAAGTCTTGATCGCAACACTCCGACGGCATGGAAGTAATCGTCGATGTTTTCTACAGGCCTTTGCTTCCTTTCTGTCAGTTCCCTAAGGATCTCAAAATCTGTACGTTGTTCTGAAAACTGGCGTAGAAGAGCGAGCTGTAAACTCGGTCAATCGACTCTGCTGTGCGACTTTATATAAAGCCAGTACCACTCGCGTACTTCGCCGCTCAGCAATCGATGGAAATCGCGTATTATTTCATTCCATGTACACCCGTATTGACCTTTTAAATATTCTAGTCGGAATATAAAATCTTCGACTGGCATGGCATCGCGGTGCCCTTTAAAGTCTAGTCCCCATTTTTCTACCTTTATATCTGACCTGGACACTTCCCTATTCCTTTGTCCTGACGTTTCTTAGCTGCTGACGCACCTTCCTCGACAACAAGAGGTTGACGAGCTGGTGGTGGATTATTGCGCGTGTAGACTGCTGCACTGACCATGTGGTGATTGTTGTTCCCACCCATGTCATGATTATTTGTATTAGCATGCGTAGCGAAATTACTGGAACGCCTAGAATCACGGGATTCGATACTTGAATTATGTCTTCGTCGCTTATTATTCCTATTACGTGCCCTATCGTTACCCCTTGACGGCTCTAACGATGTGCCCTAGTTAATTCCGGTTGTCTAAGCTTTGGGCAATTGAGGGCGAGCAGTTTAATAAGAGTTATAAATGAGTAATTTTATGTGCTTGTAAGCGTATGAGTCGTGGCACAGTGGCTGACGTACCCGACCAAACGCCCGGGGTTGCGGGTTCAACTCCCACCAAGCATTCCTTTTTTTAAATTTATAAATTATTATTATTAATGGACTGTATTGAGTTTATGGGGTTTTTGATTTAATGTATTCCATTTATTGAGTTGGGTAGTTTTAGTGTTATTGGTGTATTTAAGTCATGGGAGGATGCATAGCATCAGTACACCTTTATTTATTTATTTGTGTTTATTTTAAGGGATTCAGTTTATTAAGTTGGGTGGTTTTAGTGTTATTGGTGTGTTTAAGTCATGGGAGGATGCATAGCATCAGTACACCTTTTATTTATTTAATGTGGGGGCGAGCACTGGGGGGCTCTGAGGCTTCGCTCTACTGAGCCACCTCATCCTCTATTTGAAGAACCCTTTAAAATGTGATATGGAGGCGAGCACGGGACGGCTCTGAGGTATTGGCGCCCCATTTTCTACAAGAAAAACCTCTATTTATTTAATTTGGGGCGAGAGTTGGGCACTCTGAGGTTTCGCTCTAATGAGCCACCTCATCTTCTATTTGAAGAACCCCTTCAAAGTGTGATATGGAGGCGAGCACTGGGCTCTGATGTATTAGCACACCATCCGAAGAACCTCCATTTTAATTAAAAAACTCAAACTATGTCTTTAGAATATTTCACTAACCAGTTGAGAATTACAAGCACACTCAATGGCTACTGAAACAAACGAACGAAAAATGTTCATAGTTTAAGTCGCTTAAACATACTCCCCCTTAGACGGCTTAGTCGTCTAATGAAACTTCCATACGAGCCAGTCATCCGGCTCGAAGGACCATGTCTAAGCTTTGGGCAATTGAGGGCGAGCAGTTTAATAAGAGTTATAAATGAGTAATTTTATGTGCTTGTAAGCGTATGAGTCGTGGCACAGTGGCTGACGTACCCGACCAAACGCCCGGGGTTGCGGGTTCAACTCCCACCAAGCATTCCTTTTTTTAAATTTATAAATTATTATTATTAATGGACTGTATTGAGTTTATGGGGTTTTTGATTTAATGTATTCCATTTATTGAGTTGGGTAGTTTTAGTGTTATTGGTGTATTTAAGTCATGGGAGGATGCATAGCGTCAGTACACCTTTATTTATTTAATTTGTGTTTATTTTAAGGGATTCAGTTTATTAAGTTGGGTGGTTTTAGTGTTATTGGTGTGTTTAAGTCATGGGAGGATGCATAGCATCAGTACACCTTTTATTTATTTAATGTGGGGGCGAGCACTGGGGGGCTCTGAGGCTTCGCTCTACTGAGCCACCTCATCCTCTATTTGAAGAACCCTTTAAAATGTGATATGGAGGCGAGCACGGGACGGCTCTGAGGTATTGGCGCCCCATTTTCTACAAGAAAAACCTCTATTTATTTAATTTGGGGCGAGAGATCGAAAAAATCTCACCGAATTATAGAAAATAGTTTTATTACACATTATACAGTGCCTTTTCTTAGTGAAATACCAAAGAAAGTGTACTCTCTGTTTAACACTTAAGCATAATAAGAAGCAAGTAGTTTGAAGTCAAATTCAAAGAAAGTGCTCGTCATCACGCCGCCTAGAGTCACGGGAAAGGGAAAAAACTCTTATACAACCGCATATCAGGAACTCTAGAATCATTGCCATCGCCACAACATTATCGCTATCACCGCCGCAGCAACCGCATCCCAAAAAAGGAAGGTAAATTTATACTCCAACCCCCCTAGACAATGGTCCTTCGAGCCGGATGACTGGCTCGTATGGAAGCATGTCTAAGCTTTGGGCAATTGAGGGCGAGCAGTTTAATAAGAGTTATAAATGAGTAATTTTATGTGCTTGTAAGCGTATGAGTCGTGGCACAGTGGCTGACGTACCCGACCAAACGCCCGGGGTTGCGGGTTCAACTCCCACCAAGCATTCCTTTTTTTAAATTTATAAATTATTATTATTAATGGACTGTATTGAGTTTATGGGGTTTTTGATTTAATGTATTCCATTTATTGAGTTGGGTAGTTTTAGTGTTATTGGTGTATTTAAGTCATGGGAGGATGCATAGCATCAGTACACCTTTATTTATTTAATTTGTGTTTATTTTAAGGGATTCAGTTTATTAAGTTGGGTGGTTTTAGTGTTATTGGTGTGTTTAAGTCATGGGAGGATGCATAGCATCAGTACACCTTTTATTTATTTAATGTGGGGGCGAGCACTGGGGGGCTCTGAGGCTTCGCTCTACTGAGCCACCTCATCCTCTATTTGAAGAAAAACCTCTATTTATTTAATTTGGGGCGAGAGTTGGGCACTCTGAGGTTTCGCTCTAATGAGCCACCTCATCTTCTATTTGAAGAACCCCTTCAAAGTGTGATATGGAGGCGAGCACTGGGCTCTGATGTATTAGCACACCATCCGAAGAACCTCCATTTTAATTAAAAAACTCAAACTATGTCTTTAGAATATTTCACTAACCAGTTGAGAATTACAAGCACACTCAATGGCTACTGAAACAAACGAACGAAAAATGTTCATAGTTTAAGTCGCTTAAACACCGGTAAACTCACGAATTTCCGTCAGAATCGCTTGTTTCGCCTCGACCATCAATTCTTTTAGAATTGGTGCTAACTCATCCCTAAGCCCCCGAGGGTTGCTTACAGAAGCATGATTTAGTTCGACACTATTGGTAGCGGCAGGTGGTGGGAAATTCAGGTTAGGTGGTGGAGCTGGTAATTGTTGCGATTGCTCCTTTGGTGCTTTCGGAATAGTACCGGTGCTCTTGTTTGGATCTGCTGAAACGTTGATTATGTTTGCTTTCCTTTTATCCCCGCCTGCGGCTCCGGCTGTGCTACCGCCTCCGAATCGATCAGAAAGATCTACAAAGGTAGAGTCATGGGAGTTCGCCATGTTGGAAGAGTTTATTTATTTGTTTAGTCTTGTATCGGGTGTTATAAGGTTCGAAGCGACCCATACGATTCGTGTTTAACACCTATCGCACCGTCTATTTTCAACTTTTGTTTCGCCAAAAAAAGGTAACTCAATTTCAAATCTGCTTGCAAATTGTTTTCAAAAAAAAAGAAGATTTTTATATCAAAAAAGTTTATAGTTTAATTTCGCTCGTTTTCGAAGATCAATTTCAAATATTTAATTTCGATGTTTCCTCAAGGAAAATTATTTATAGTTTAAATTCTATGTCAAAATATTTGACTTTAAATTGTTTTCACAAAGAAGTATTAATAATTTCAAATTTCACATATATAGGTTTGGAGGGGTTCAGATGACGTTCAGGCCTATCAAAAGAATATGTTAGGAGTCATTGGAGCAAACTCTTGCGTTCCTACGAGGGTGTATGCACTTCAGTATTTCAAAAAAAAATCAATATATGGATATGTGTCATTGCAATTTTATACATTATACTACACAAGTTATATAAAATGGGACTGCTTGTGGCTATAATGTCTAAAATCCTTAAATTTTTGGAGCAGCTTATTATAAAAAAACTCTAATAAGGACTTCCCTTGTATCTGTAGCTAAAAAAATTGATGGTATTGTAATGAATCCAAAAGAAGAAAAAAATTTAGAAATTCGAAAGGATGCAAATAGCCGGCCACCCTAATACGACTATGCCATCTATGGGCTATTGCTAGGGTCTGCCATCTGCAGCCAACTCCTGTCTCGGGTGCAATTAACTGCTCGGATCAAGCACCATAAATAAGTCACCGAAACAGGGTGTTGGTAACATACGGCCAGACCCGTTTAATTTGATGATTGTATGCGCTACAATGTATATGTATATTGTGAAGAGTGATATATATTTATACTAAATGAGCTTTGGCTATTACTACCGAATTAGATGTTGATTTCGAATTTAAAATTTGCTCATTGGTGGGCGCCAATTTCAATCAGCGGCGCTGCTGTACAATCCTCACGATAACATTTTATTTCATCACCATACATATGTATACGGTATTTAAAAAAATTTCTTTTGTTTGGCCGCTATAATCAGTATAGCGGCGCCTCTCTATGCTTTCGTTTGGGCGCCATAATTTATTGTAACGTACACCTAGCGTGAATCCGCCCCTTTGCGCAATCAAGGTGGATTGCCCCCAGCTAGCTCAGTGTGAGGGGTCGGGGCCCTTGTCCACCTTGATGCGGGGTGGATGTTACAATCATCTCTATCTTCTGACTTCCATGCGTACCCCTCCAGCAGATACACCGTTTTCTTGTGCCGTTTTCCCATTGTCATCCTTAATCTCAACCGCAATCATTATAACCTATATCCATCCTTTTCCTGTACTCACCACGCTCGGAGCTACCATATGGCTACCATCTGGCAACCCTTGGAATAGAGCTTTTTAAAAATTTCCTTTTGGGATTTTGTTGCTTTTCTTATTCTGACGTTTCTATTTGTTTATGTTTTTATGCGTGCGCTTATTTATTCGCGGGATTAATTGTAATGTTTTATACAAATATTTCAGCAATGATTAGTGCCAGTAAGCACAGAAACGAGGTTTTGATTCTTCCACCAGCAAATTCCTATCTGCCTCAGGACTGGCTGTGGAAAAGCCACCTTCGTGCTTTTGGCAGCCAGGCGTAGGCGCCCCCAAAATATTGGCCAAGACTAAAAGTCTAGGGCTACTGGCGTCCAAAAATTTCGGTGAGGCTGTCAAAAGACGTGCTTTGGGCCCAGGATCACGATTCCGAAAGCCGAATTCAAAAATTTTGTATCCGCCAAGAGATATTTGCAAAGAAGTATTTTCATGCGGCTGCTGTAATTTCGATGGTTTAAATACCCACAAAAAAAAATTGTGCACTCATATAAGTGATATACCCTTTTAGACCCACATTAATTAAAGTTTCTTTTTTTTTCTCTTACAGTGCGGACCTTATAAACTCCGGCTTTTATCCCTTTACTCCCTGCTTCCGCATTTGAGCGGGACAAGATGCGCTTTCGACCCAACGCGGGGAACACCCACACCCTGACAAGTCATACATGAAATAAATTTTTTTCCTTTTCCCCTAAACGGACATTCAGACCTTGGTACATTGCAACATTCGCCTTTGCCTAGTCACAAATTACTGCTTTAAGAGATAGACCTACATCCTCAACCGCTTAAATATTTTCAAATAAAATTTCACGCATTGTTCTGCCTTTAGACCATTTCTAACAGTATAATATGATGTAAGGCGCGATAACCTCCGAAGAGATCTAAGGCCGAGCTTCTCTTCCAATTTGCGTCGTGCTCCTCTTGATTTTCCCTACAAATTGGCCGGACGGGACCTACATGTTTTATGCCGACTCCGAACGGCATCTGCAAGGCAGATGAGGTTTCACTGAGAGCTTTTCATGGCAGAAATACACCCGGAGCGCTTGCCAAACACTGCCGAGGGGCGACCCCGCTTAGACAAATTTTCTTCTAATATTAAAACTTTATTTCTAAAATGTTGATGTTGCTTTTTCCGGGGTGCGAACCCAGGGCATACGGTGTGGTAGGCGGGAGCACGCTACCATCACACCACGGTGGCCGCCATATAGTATAATATGATAAAATATATTTCCAATGAGAAGTTATGCCTTTGACCATGAAGAAGTAGCACCTGCCTGCAACTTTCTGCTTTCTTCTATTATTGCCAAGGTCAACAAAGCCATCAATTAGATCTCTATCTTTTGTTCTGTTGTACGCGAGATCCTTTTTGATCAAAATTTCGTCAAAAAGTATTTCACAAACTTTTTCTTCTGCAGACATCCCGCGTACAATAGTCTTCAAATTGGAAATAATGTTACTATCAATGCCTGGTACTACATATTTATTGGTCGCCAGGATAGAAGTTTTTTGTGAGGCAATGCAAAACTTAAGTCGTCGCGGAGGAAGTTGTGGGCCTTTGTGCACATATAATTAATAGTTTGTGCCAAGGTCTTACTTTCTGCATTTGGATATGAAAACGAGGTGTCGACTATCATTCTTGCGAATGTAATAGCGTCGGCACTAGCGTTTTCCGAAGGTATAATAGCCTTTTCAAGTACTTTTTTCAAATCCTAAACTTCTTTTTCTAACTCTAAAATGTGTTTGTAACGTACGTCTTTTTCAGATACATCTGAAAAACTTTCGCCATAAGTTCAGGATGTTGAAAAATGTATACGTCATCTCCTACCAACTCAGACGAATGCCCGTGCCCGCGCTTGTCCCAGAGGTCAGAAAAATTTTCAATGGGCGGTCTTTCATCCGGCAATACAAATATGCCTTCAGGCATTTCGTTTGAATTATCGCAATTCACCGAAATGTCTGAACACCTACTAAAATCATTTGTTTCTAAATGATATTTTGGAAAAGCACCCCTCAGGACTCTATTCTTTGCAAGATAATTGCTGTCAAAGTGACGCTCGCAAATGCTCAACATTTTTCTGTTTTTAAAAGGGACATTTAAGCAACATGCCGTCGCCCACGAATTGAAAACAGCTTCGTCGCTAGGGAACGAATAAAGCACGCAGCTTTCGTCCTTTGGGCCCGTTTTCGTGGCTCCGCAATTGGAGTTGAAGAAA
>JARSSU010007697.1:0-26152 GCA_029619165.1 Eurosta solidaginis
CCCAGCCACAGTGATGTTTTTAATATATTTAGATACGTTTTAATGCAAAAGCAACTTCAGACTTAGGAATTTAAACTTATTCCGCCTTGCCCCTTCACGTACAAAATTTCGCGAAGCACTGTTACAAACATTCCCACTATACAAGAAAAATACTTGCTAACATATTTTCTGTCATATTCATTTGTTTAAATTGTAGTTTTTTAACTGTGAAACATTTTAGAAAAGTACCAACGAGTGGGAAAAATTAAAATGTCACTTGCTCTTAGCCAAAGCAAATGTCGTATTCTTCTTCTCATGCTTTGCTTACAACAAAAATTGACTACATTTCGTGTCAGATGGCGCCAGTGTCGCTCGATATTCCGTTCTCCATACAAGTACGTGCAATCTACTCATCATGCATAAAAAATAAAATGTAAGGCGCGATAACCTCCGAAGAGATCTAAGGCCGAGCTTCTCTTCCAATTTGCGTCGTGCTCCTCTTGATTTTTCCCTACAAATTGGCCGGACGGGACCTACATGTTTTATGCCGACTCGAACGGCATCTGCAAAGCAGATGAGTTTTCACTGAGAGCTTTTCATGGCAGAAATACAATCGGAGCGCTTGCCAAACACTTCCGAGGGGCGACCCCGCTTAGAAAATTTTCTTCTAATTGAAAAATCTTATTTCTAAAATTTTGATGTTGCTTTGCCCGGGAGTTGAACCCAGGGCATACGGTGTGATAGGCGGAGCACGCTACCATCACACCACGGTGGCCGCCATCATGCATAAGATTGTGTTTAAACCCATCTATATGAAAAACTGCTTATGTGACGATTATCATAGATAGTAACATGAAAGTCGTACATATAACTACTACCCTGCAGGAAAAATCCTAGTTCAAACTAACCCGCTTCTAGTGCATTCCGAACCACTACTAGTTCGCCATCTATATCTTTTGGCATGTTTTCAACTGGCGAATTTAACATGGCGATGTCCTAAGCAGTGGAAATTGTCCCTGTTGCATCATTACTTCTCTAGTTCCGAACTAGATAACTATTACCAATTTAGAACTAGTTGTTGATCACACACTTTTTCGATAGTTCCTAACTAGTGTAAAAATTTACAGCTTCACTCTAGTTCTTTTCTTGGTACTATTTCATTGGCTCCGAACTGGACCGAAGTTCTACATATTGTTTCAAGTACGATATAATCCGTTTTTCGATAGTTCCGAACCGGTGGGTGAGAAAGTTGGGGAAAAAAGGCATACTTATAGTCGAAGCAGTTTTTTTTGTTGGTGGCCTATTTCTTAATGGATGTTAAGGCTGTGTGCGAGTTGACCTAAATTTCTACCTAAATAGAAAAAAAACTTAGTCACTGGAAACTGTCGGTAAGGCAGTGTAAAATAAAAATTTTGAATTTTTATGAGCATACTTTACAACCTAAATTCAAATGTCAAATTTCAAAACAAAAATATTCATTTTTCAATATTATACATATGTACATAGTATATGCAAATAAATGGCTCTTGTCCATTCATTTAAGTAAATCATAGATCATAGAGCGATGATCCCTGCTGCAATTAAGGTCCGATCGGTTGTACGTGATGGTGAGCCCAATTTTGTTCAAGCAGATGTTGGCAACACAAATATGGACCGCAATCTGAACATATTTGGCAGCCAAGTGCACTAATTGGCCTAAAGAAGTTATTGGAGGCGTACCAACATCACAGTATGAATTCGAGATTGCGGAAAAGGTCATTGTGCACGTGCTCCACTATGCCGAAAAAAAGCCTTATAAAACGGAGCCACTGCATTTTCTTGAACTGCTATCTTGGATAGGTACTTACCGTGGACTCTAATTGGCCTCTGTTCTTTTTAAGCGTGAAAACGCATCAAAATAGCAAATTTCCCGTATTGTTATTTTCTTAGCAGAAATAAACATTAGGTTTTTAAATCAACTCGCACAGTTTTGACAGCTTTTTCCTAATTATTGCAGTGCTGTAAAGTTTCCAGTGGAACCTAAATTTAGGTACCTAAAATTTAGGCGAACTCACACCCAGCCTAAATACGATGTATAAAAGTCCAAACTTTCGATTTTATAAATGGAGAAAATCTAGTTGCTAAAGAACTAATTCTTATTTGGGACTGTAGGTCTAGTTCAGACCCAGAAATTTCTATGACTTCCCTTCAGTGGTATATAACATCGACGTTCAGGTAATAAATGATTTAATGACTTGAGCCTGTCATACAAGTTGAGTTGATGACTAAATAGTTCCTTTTTGGGAATATTTCATGTCACTAACTACGGACTTAGTGACCTTTGCTTGGGCGCCGATAATGCTAGATAATGTACTATATAAAGCTGTTCAAAATTATTGTATAGACAGTGCATTTGTCGCTTTTTTACTCAAACATGTCGATTAAGCCAGAACAGAATACTAAAAAGAAGCATTTGAAAACTTTGGAACAAAATTCTTCTTTTATTTTATTTATTAATTGGGAAAAATTCAGACAACGTGGCCTTATTCGGGAATTTGATTCCAAAAAAAATACTATTCGAGTACTGTTTAAATTAAAATAAAACAAATGTAAGGCGCGGTAACCTCCGAAGAGATTTTAGGCCGAGCTTCTCTTACAATTTGCGTCGTGCTTCTTTTAATTGTTCCTACAAATTGGCGCCACGGGACCTACTTATTTTATTCCGTCTTCGAACGGCATACACTCGGAGTGCATGCCAATCCCCGTTTACAAAAGTTTTCTTGCTAATTGAAAAAACTTGTTTGTAAAATTTTTGATGTTTTGCTTTGCCCGGGACGTGAACCCAGGATCTTCGGTTTGGTAGCGGAGCACGCTACCATCAACCCACGGTGTCGACCACAAAGGCACTCCCCGCTTAACAAATTACATTAAAAGCAATAAAGGGCACATTTTATTATACATAAATCCTTTTTTGATACAACTCAATATTTTTATTTCGATTTAAAGAAGAAATATGATACTTGTATTCGCTTTTACGGCGGTTCTGCCCACATGGAGAGAATAAGTAGAACAATTTTACGTAATTTGGGTATTCACGTCAGTTCAATATCAACTTATTTGTCAATTGTCTATAGTCGAGTGCTAGAGGAAGCGGGAGAGGGAGAAGGAATATAGCTGAGAGAGTTGGTTACTGAGAGATAGAGGGGGAGAGTAACAGGCGCAGATGGGGAGAGAGATGGGAGAGAGAGGAGCGAATAAAAGAAAGAGGAAAGACATAACAACATTGTCGATAAACAAGTGTGATAACTTCTGCCAAATTAAAAAATCAAATTACAAATAGAATGGATCACCTGATTTTTATTTGACTATCGCTTTCTCATTCTGTATCTCTTTCTATCCACCGCTGAAGATAGCTGGCCATGTGCCGCCATATTGAACACACTGTCAAAACGCTGCCAAATGCGAAAAAGTAGCCATATTGAACATCCTGTCAGGCAGTGACGAATAGATATCACACTTGTTTTATCCACAATGATAACAACTTCTAAATGTCATGCAGATAAATCAAAGTTATGCCAGAACAATACCTGCTAGTAACAATATATAAGCGAAAATTATTTTAAATTTGTCTTTGCTAAGAGCGTATTGCGCTTGACTACGACGCTGTATACATCAGTTCGAAACCTGCAGATTACTAGCAAAGCGCGTATCTTCACTACTAACTCGTATTCGGTATTCTATATGGCAAGAGTAGTTTTATATTCCATTTTCTATCTACTTCGGAGTCGGACATTCGCTCTTAACTACAGTTCTTATTAGTATCATAATATACTATCAGCATATGGGCATACTTTGGTCCGCATTTTAATCGCTGATATCGAAAATGGTTGAGATTCATCGTATTTTAGAAACTAAATAAGGCCTGTGTCTGTCACATGCTTTTCGCTTGACTCCAATAGCTGTTGTAAAATCGAGTTTTTGGCATATTTGGATCCCTATTTTGAAACCACTTGGAACTATATTGGTCTGCATTTCCAGTCCTATATCACTTTAGTATAAGCAAAAAATAAAATTTTGCAGGGGAAGGTTTTTGCTTCCAAGGGGCTAAATTACAAGAAAAAGTTTTGAATTATTTTTGCAAGCTGTTCACGTAGTTTTCTTTGCTTACCTGAAATGTGTAAATTATAGATACGAGTTTACCGAATAAACGGGACGATATTGCCGGCACAATACCATATACCAATTTTTGGTAAATTTGACTCTTGCTTTGTCTATCATTTCGTAACGATATGTCGTAGGAATTTCAATTTATGGGAGCTGGGTACAAACCATATCTAATGACTTCTTTCTATCAAAAACCGAAAATCATGTCGGTTAAGCTCTTTTTGTGGTTATGGCTCGCTATCTAGATGTATACATATCGGTAAATATTTTTGATTGTAATATATTCTTAAATATATAAAATTGCTCTATATTAATTTAGATGTATGTATATTTTCTTAACACTTCATGGAAATTTTTACTTACTAAACCTAACTAATCTTAATTACTTGTTCGAATGATTTTTCTAGATATGTATACACCCATAAGCACGAGACGAAATATTATCCAATGTTTGATAACTTTTAATTCTTAAACTGACTTTAAGACCTCGATTCGAATATTTGAAATTATCATTTCCAAATTAATGAAATTAATCATTCAAAGCCAGAACTTCAAATCAAAAAATATATCAATATCATTTAGAGAAAAAATATTTCTTCGAATGATATAATCAAATTAATCTAAATTAGATGGGCGCTCCTTGCCATTATGTCTAAAATTTAAATTTTCGTATATGAAGCTTTTACCGTCCGTGTTCCCACTGAAAATCGACCCAAAGTTGGTGAAAGTATTTTAATTGAAGGATATATGTATTACTTGTGACACCAAAAAAATAGGTTAATTTGTAGGGCGACTTCCCTTTTTTTGTGCCTTTTCGCTTTGAAGATTTGGGCTACAAGTTCATAGCGCCACAGTTTCGTTGCCCCACAATACGACCTATATACTTTTTGTAGGGGAATAATTGGGCTTTAGTTTGAGCAACACTAAAAAAATAAAACCGGTTCGTTAATGCAAAATTTATCAATTTTGTTAGGAAAATTTCGTGAAAAAATGCCACAAGAATTTTGTACGTTGAAATTTGATGGTATGAAAAAAATTTCGAGGAAAAAAGCCAACTTTCTACACTCTGCCATCCGCTCATATTTCGCTCACTCCTTTTGCAAAGGTAATGAACTCTACAATGAAATTTTGAATTTTGGAGATATACAGATTTTCGATTTTCCCATATTTAAGTGGATGTTGTCTCTGGTATATATACAGGCCTGTCGTAATGTTGTTTACACTATGGGCAAAAATATAAACTGTTATCGACAACTTTTTTAGCGGACAGGGTATACATGAAATTTTACAACCAAATGAAAATTTTTTCAGTAGGTCATGAAAAAAACCTTAAAAATCGAAGTCGAAAAAAGTCAAAAAAACGAATTTCGCAGGCTCGAAATTATTTTTTTGGGTATGTGTAGTGGAACTTTTTCCTGAGCCCAAATGCTATCGAAAAATCGATGGCGCGATATCGGTTAATAAAACGACCCAGTATAATGTACATATATTTTTTTGGTTTCACTCAATTTCACCACCAAGTGGAGTGTCTTCTAAATCACATAAGCAGTTTTTCATATAGATGCGTTTAACACAATCTTATGCATTATGAGTAGATTGCACGTATTTTTTATGGAGAACGGCAGATCGAGCGACACTAGCACCATCTGACATGAAAAAGTAACCATCTTCCAACTTTTGTTGCAAACATAGCATAAGAAGAAGAATTTGATATTTGCTTTGGCTAAGGTAGCTTTCACACTTTGCAGGTGAAATTATTTTCCCCAATCGTTGGTAACTTTTCTCATATCTTTCACGGTTAAAAACTGCAATGTAACAAATGAATATGACACAAAATATGTTAGCAAGTATATTTCTTGTATAGTGAAAATACTTATAACAGTAATTCGCAAAATTTTGTACGTGAATAGGCAAGACGAAAGAAACTTCAATTGCCAAAGCTGAAGTTCCCTTATATTTACAAACGCAACATCTAGCGTGATTGTGGCGATGTTACTGGCATGTATAAGATTTGCGTTGAACTCATCTACATATATAAAAAACTTCATTGTGTCTCGGCCATAAAGGCGAAATTAAAAATTAGCGGAGTTTCAATAAAAAAATTTATCGTGCGAATGCAACAATAACGATGTGGTCCTGATATATATCTGGATTAATTTCGTTTTTTGTGGAAATTTTTTAACAGCCAACCCTTTTCACTTGGTAGCACTTATAGACATATGTATGCACTAGAGTATCCAATATTTGCCAAATTTTTTCCACTCTTCAACCCATACATTTTTATTTAAGTCTGGAAACAAGTCTTTAAGGCCATAAAATGGGTTACTTTATATTCATTTTAACCATGTTTGAAAAACCATAAAGTATTCACTTGAGTATATACAACAATATATGAAAAATACAAAAACGACAACAAAAAGTGTGAGGGTTTTTTGCACAAGCTCCGGACAGAATTACAATTTTTTAATATCAGCTTTTGGACGATTGTTATTAGGTTCAAAATGCGCCTTTAGATACATCTCCGTGGACGTGTTTTAACTGTCGAACCTTTGTTTAATGTTAGTACTCTAGCTTTTCTTTAAGAGCAAAATTCCATATAATTTTAAATGAAAATTACATCACATTTGTGGCTAAGTTATTAGTTTGATAATTTGTTCTAGATTTTTAAGAAAACATTCGGGGCGATTCGGGAAATTTTTTTTAAATAACAGCAACCCTATTATGTGTACACATGAGTTCGGTGCTGCCAACTCTTATAGTACTGCTCCGGATCGTTCCAGTAAGATTTGATCGTGATGGCCCATTGGACCGCCCTACTTCATAGGTTTTCAATTTGATAAATACTTAAAAACTCGAAAATTTGGTTTAAAGTTCGTCTCAACTTAATTTCAAACAAAAATGTTGACTGGGTATGTACATATACACTGTACATTTCTTTACACAATCGCTTTCTTACTTAGTATTAAGTGAAATATTTTCACATTCGTTTTATTTAGCTCAATTTCTTTGTTTCATAACTACATTTTTGGCAACATTTTGCTGTATGGCAAATATAAATTTATTCGAAATTAAAAACTAAATTTAATTTACTTCCTTGCTAACCTACCTTTAAAGCAATAACATTTAAGTAGTAACAATTTCTTTTGCTCTAATAATAGTTATATTCGTTAACTAATTACTTACTAATTTTTGGCTATTTTTAGACTATTTGTTGACCAATACACTAATAGCTAATAGTAACTATAAATTACGCACAATCACAGTCCTGCAGCGTCGTACGATCGTTATGACATTTAAGCGCAAGCGTGGGTGAGACAAGTGGTTGTTGTTTGGCCGGCAAAGCTTTGGCTTTGGATTTGGACTTGGCCTTGGCTCTGGGTTTTTTCTTTTTCGCCTGTCGCTGATAGCAATACCAAATTAATACTGCACATGATTGGAAAAAAAAACAACAATAAATTCAATTAATTTGATAATTGCTTT
Organism: Eurosta solidaginis; assembly: GCA_029619165.1. Classification (NCBI taxonomy): domain Eukaryota; kingdom Metazoa; phylum Arthropoda; class Insecta; order Diptera; family Tephritidae; genus Eurosta; species Eurosta solidaginis. Next base: position 7,603 of record JARSSU010007697.1, read on the forward strand.
ATAATTGATTGTATCGTACCGAGCGCCACTAAAGCCGCAGCAGCCGCAATGATCAGCCATCGCCAGCTAAGCGCTTTAGCCAATTCAGCCTCCGATTTACAGCTTTGGAATTCCACGGAATCAATAGTTGTATTATATGGATCTGGACAGACGTTACTGTCGAGAATGTCTAATAATAGAAAAAATAAAATAAGTGCAATTAAATTTAGTTGTATTTGTTCATAAACAGCAAACTTGTAAAAGAGAAGTATTATTACACAGTATAAGTGGACTTCCTCACTTCTTGAAAAAAGAAGCATTTTCTGATTTTACAGAACGCATACATTTATTTTTTGTTTTATATAAAAAAAGTTTCAAACACCTTTTGCAAAAAAATGTCCAAAATTAATGGAAATTTTGGAAGATTTGTAGGTAACTGGAACTTTTGCTAGACCAACATCGATGCAGATTGTTAACATTTCTCGAATTTTTTCGAAAAGTTTTTGAGACAAGCTTGTATAGTTATAGTTACAAAATTCATTAAACTTTTTTCTAAAATTAAGGAAAATAAATAAAAGGGGAAAATAACTGATAAATATGTAAACAATTGTTCACGGATAAAAAAAATTATTAATTTTCCATGAACGGCGTTCATAAACATTCTGCCCTTGGTTTTATGAATTAGTTCATTGATTTTAATGCATTTTTCATAAATTAAATGAATAATTTCATAGAAATTTATGAAAATACTCACAAAGGTAATGGAGGTCATGAAGTAGTCTTAGAACAAAATTCAGTTTTTATGCTTTATGAACAATGTTTATGAATGCTTTTCATAAACTTCTATGAAATTATTCATTGAGTTCATGAAACATTTCATAAAATCAAAGAATTTATTCATAAAACTGATGGTGTTAGTATTGCTAATCAATTCTTTTGTGCAAATAATCGCATGATTTTCGCATCATCAGTTGTTGATTGAAAAAATGTAAAATAAAACTGCATAAATTTGTTTGTGAAATAAAATGATCTGTGGTTTGTGTAAGAAGGAATATGAAAGTATTGACGGTTTTGTTCGACATTTGACAGCGTCAGACTATGGTGCCAATTTTGCCAACAATTATTTGGTAGTGTTAATATTTATAAAAGGCATTTACAGCGTAAGCATTTCATTTTGTTTTGTGATTCTGAAGCCGGTGAAAATAGCAATTCATCAACAACGACATCCATATGTCGGTTCAAAGTAGCCACTGCTTAGAAGGTGAAATTCTTGGAAATTTTCCCAAACGAGAAATTAAGTTTCTATCCAACCGAAAAGAGAGGAAAAACTGTACACCAAATTTTGCGACATGAAAAGAAGCATCAAAAGCTACAGGTTGGAAGCTAAACAACGTCGTATGGAATCTCCAGAGGTCGAAGAAAACGGTAGGTGTTGCAGTATATTACGTAATTTTTCGTTTACTTAATTTTTATTTCATTTCGAGTTCCGCAAATTGGTGCTGAAGAAATGGTTCAGCGTGTGAAGTTCGACAATTTGACCTCGGAGGAGTTTCAAAACGCTTGGTAAGCTTGCGGCAATGATAGAATAAATCAATCCCAACCAAATTTCAAAACAAAACCAAATATTTCGCGAGTGGGCAGAATATAAGAAACCTGGTGGATATCGTCTGGTGAATAAATCTTAAATCAGAGGTTTTGTGTTTGCAATTTACTAACAAAAACTTAAAATTTTTTTTTCAGATCGATCTTGATTTCGCAGTAATGTTCCCAAATACCCACAATACCCACACGAAAAAAATTCTGAAAATACGGAAAAAATTCTGAGGCACTTCTAACCTGCACATTATTATACTAAAATTGAATGGGCTATAAAACTGCATACCCAAAGAATTTCTAAAAATTCTGAAAAAAAAATTTGAAAATTTTGATGGCCATTTTCCAAACATTGTTGAATTTTCCAGAATTTTACATAAACTCCGAATTTTTTTTAATGCGGTTTCGCTTATAGAATTTGCTATATTTTAATCGAAAATTATCGAAAATAGCCCCTTTTTATTTACTCGAACAAAGTTTTAGAAAATCTTAGTGGTTGAAATAACATGTGAGCCAGTGTATATTTTTTATTTTAGGTGTTCACAATCTTGAGCAAATGGTCAAGCATCAGTGCTTTCGAAATAAATTTTTACAATAAACGTCAAAGAACTTGTGTTTTGAAGTGTATTGTACAAATGGAGCACCCTTATTGAAATTTCTTTCTTGGCACTTATAAACAAATTTTTTAGCTATGAATTAAAGGAGACTTATTTTATGTATTTAGTTTTTATTAATTATTGAACGCTCAGTATTCATCGCTAGTGCCTGTATGTACAAATTTTACAAAAAAATATATATGTATATTTATATATATTTTTAAAACTCATTCTAAGGAAGTAGAAATATGTAGGGAGCGTGTCATTATTCTGTATTACAAAATTCTGCTTGAACAAAATTCTGCTTTCTAAAATTCTGCTTTTTCAAAATTCTGCATGTTTAATTCTGGAAGTCAAAATTCCGGAATCTTGGCATGGCGTAGCCGGTGTTGGATCGGCTAAGGGTTATTTTTTTAAAATGTGACCGAAGGCCGCCTACGCAGAAGGGTATACTACGCAGAAGAACATCACATGTGATAAATGAAATCAGTTTTTTTTATATAGTATTTGTAAGATTTCCTTGAATATTGAATATGCGAAAAAGCACCTTGTCAGAATTTGTATGTAATTTTCTAAAACATTTTTGTTTTACCGTTATTTTGAAGTATATTTCTTTAATATGAATTACCAACAAATGTTTTTTAAAATCACTTTTAAAAAGTTTTTTGACAAAAGAAATTAATTACATTTTTAAGAGTGAATTTTTGAGGGCGTATTGTTTTATTTGGTGTTAAAACTTTTTTTAATTAACTGCCTTGAAGAATATTGTAACGAATTTAGGGCAATTCCTCTTATTTGCAACCTTCTGCTAACGTTCGAATCACTAAACTGTTGAATAAATAACTCCAATATTCAATAATGCAAAATGGTCTTTATTAGACTACAACAACACTTCTACTTCTCAACATATAGCGTGCTTAAATGAAACAGATTGCCACGCCTCAGCTGGCGCTCTTTTATTCTCTTCAATTTTCTCGTTCGCATACTTCTAGGCGTTTCTAGAATTTACTACCAGCTATAAAATTACAAGCTATAACTACAGATAGATGCACGTATATAGCTTCTCATATGCGCGTGTTTGTGTGAGTGATACTTGCACAAATGATTGCCTCCTTTTGTGAGCATCTCAGATAAGATATATGCATGTGTTTGTGCGTTTCTGTACGCTGCGTGTACGAGCATATGTGTAGACATAATGAATGGTTTGTTTATGTAGATACAAGTGACTGCTTAGTATCGGCTTAGAGATGATAGTATCCCTTATTGTCGCTAATATTCGTCACAATATGTAAAAAAATGTATTGCGGTAAAGCTACCCCACGAATGTAGTTATATATATAACGAAGGTAGTTAAGGATTAATAAAATGAATTTGTAAACAAATAAAAGATTTTGCTGGTTTTTGGGGGGCGAAAATTATTGAAAATATTCATAAAGCTTATGAATCTTTTCATTAAAGTCTATGAAAAAATACATTAAAATCTACGAATTAATTCATATACACTATGAATATGCTCATTAAAATCTACGGATAAATTCAAAAAATTTATGAAAAACGTTATTAAATTTTATGAACCCGTTCATAAAATTTTTATGAACAGCGTTCGTTAATTTCTTTCATAATGATAAATAACGTTCATAAATTTTACAATTTATGAATATCGATCATTAAATTATTATGATTTTGTTCGTTGGTACGTTTTTAATGAATGTTTCATTGAAATCAATGTAAAATTTCATTGTGTTGCTGCTATATTCGTTTGGGTATATCGGAGGAATAATCAAATCAAATATTTCTAAATTTCTGTTTACAGCTTTAATACCGTTTTCACACAGAAACTTAATCGAATCACAATTTTGTTTAATGAAATAATTAAGTTTCCCTTTTCATACAGGACCTTTTGCTTCATTAAGCGAACATCTGTCAGCAGCCCCAAAAAAAATATTTCGTTTTTACAAAAAATAGTTAAAATGGAAAGCAGCCGTTTCCTTCTTAACTATAAATACAATCAAAATAAAATGCATGCGCAACTACCCGTAAATGTTGCACCTAACCAAATATGTGCCTATTTTGCAAAAAGCCATATTATCTTTTGCAGCAAATGCAGCTAAAATTAAATTTTGAATTTTTTCGTGTTTTTCTCTTTTCGTAAATTATTGAAGATTAATTTATTTTGATTGTCATTTGTTACATTGACAATAAAATTCGAAGCACCAAGCAAAACCGACTGGATTTTTCACTCGATTAGGCATTCAATAAAGCAATCATGAGATAATTAAGAGTAAAAGCTACCCCACGAATGTAGTTATATATATAACGAAGGTAGTTAAGGATTAATAAAATGAATTTGTAAACAAATAAAAGATTTTGCTGGTTTTTGGGGGGCGAAAATTATTGAAAATATTCATAAAGCTTATGAATCTTTTCATTAAAGTCTATGAAAAAATACATTAAAATCTACGAATTAATTCATATACACTATGAATATGCTCATTAAAATCTACGGATAAATTCAAAAAATTTATGAAAAACGTTATTAAATTTTATGAACCCGTTCATAAAATTTTTATGAACAGCGTTCGTTAATTTCTTTCATAACGATAAATAACGTTCATAAATTTTACAATTTATGAATATCGATCATTAAATTATTATGATTTTGTTCGTTGGTACGTTTTTAATGAATGTTTTCATTGAAATCAATGTAAAATTTCATTGTGTTGCTGCTATATTCGTTTGGGTATATCGGAGGAATAATCAAATCAAATATTTCTAAATTTCTGTTTACAGCTTTAATACCGTTTTCACACAGAAACTTAATCGAATCACAATTTTGTTTAATGAAATAATTAAGTTTCCCTTTTCATACAGGACCTTTTGCTTCATTAAGCGAACATCTGTCAGCAGCCCCAAAAAAATATTTCGTTTTTACAAAAAATAGTTAAAATGGAAAGCAGCCGTTTCCTTCTTAACTATAAATACAATCAAAATAAAATGCATGCGCAACTACCCGTAAATGTTGCACCTAACCAAATATGTGCCTATTTTGCAAAAAGCCATATTATCTTTTGCAGCAAATGCAGCTAAAATAAATTTTGAATTTTTTCGTGTTTTTCTCTTTTCGTAAATTATTGAAGATTAATTTATTTTGATTGTCATTTGTTACATTGACAATAAAATTCGAAGCACCAAGCAAAACCGACTGGATTTTTCACTCGATTAGGCATTCAAAAAGCAATCATGAGATAATTAAGAATTTGTATTTTGGAAGATTGAGTTCGATTAGGGCTTTAATGTTGAAAACTTGACTAATTATTTAATTAAGTCTCTGTGTGAAATTGACATTAATATATCCGTACCGTTTTATTCGTGATCGCCCTTTTTTATTGGACGTTGGGCTAACGCACTGCCCTCAAGTGACCAAATGAAACCAGGCTAGTCATGATGAGTCCACACCCCGCATAACGTCTGCGCTCCTTTTCAGCATACATCAATTGCGTCATAACTAGAAAGACCATCTTGCTCACAGCAGTCCAACAATCTATTTGTCTGCACATTCAGAGAACTAAATTCCTAATGGAAGGCTCCTCCCCAAAAACTCCGTATACAGAGAATCTTTCGCCATGAAAACGACGGCAGGGAAACACTACATGTTCTGCGCTTTCCAATTCGTTGGGCAAGTGCGAACAGAATGGGTTCTCCTCTATCCTACACTTGTATAGATGTAGATAGACACTCCTGCCCACTCAACATCGCCGTGCTTCCGCTCGTACCATTCTAGTATATTCCGAACTAACATGAAAAGTCCAGCGCCCTTTTCTCTATTCTTCCCAACGTTCTTGCCACCTAACTATTGTTCGTGACCTTGCGCTTTTCATCACATCTTCAAATGGTCGGTCGATTTCAATGCCATACAGATCGGCCATTTCACTTGAGAGTAGATCTGCTGAAATTTTTCGGGATAAAACATGGATTGCGTCGTCGGACACCATCCGATAAGCATATGCTATTCGTATAGCAGTAATACGGTTGGCTGCTAGGTACATATCTTTCTGGTGGGCCATTTTAGAGCGGTGCCATGCTGGTGCTGCATATAATATTATCGAGCTGATTACGTATGGTCATAGCTGACTGGTAGCTTCGTCTGGGCCGCTGATGTTGGGCATTATTCGCGTTAGGGCTCCACTTGCTCCACAAACTTTCTCTCCTTTCTCGTGACAGCTCTATGCACTCTTTTTGCAACTCATTATTTTTTTTAACTAAACAATTTTACGCTGGGTGTGAGTTCGCCTAATTGCTACCTAAATTTATAAGAAAACCCTAAATTACTAGAAGCCATGACGCAGTAAAACCAGACAGGTGAAATCATCAGTACAACAACAAAAATTTGGCGGCCCTCATAATCCGGTCATGAACTTTAAAGTAGTACGGAGGGAAAATTTTTGGCACTATTTTGCTATTTTTTGCTACCTAAATAATGTACTGTGCAGAATAAAGCCAACTCGATATATCTCCACATTGGAAACGGGACACGAAAAAAAGAAGAAGAAAACAGAGCAAAGGTAGAGAAAGCTGGAGGGAAGGTATGGGGAAGTTGAATGAGCCGATTAAGGTAAAGTAGAAAATGCAGAGGGGAGAGGAAATCAGAGAGGAAAAATAGCGTTAGCCAGAGGAGAGGCAGGTGGACAGATAGAGAAAGTCTAAACCATGTCTTTCGGGTTTGATCATACGGCTATTTCATGTTTGTCTAAACGTTTCCAGGGTCCGCCAGAGCTGTTTAAAATAAACTTCTGACAAGCCCCATAATACTTTTTTCGTCATCAATGAATTTCTATAAGCTCTGCTCTGATTTTTTTAAGCATCGTTGCTGTAACAACTCTGCCGCTTTATATGTTTACGCCAGCCACATTTTTCTGCTCCATGTGCCTATCTCACATAGATAAATGTTGGGTCTTGGCACCTTTTACTGATAACCCCGAGCTTTCGTATTACAAGGCTCCCAAATACTCATCCGCAATTTCATGACATCATTCCAGATCGTCAATCATCTCATTGACGTCAAAAGTCTTTTTCCCTATTCCCTAGTTGTGTACAATGGAATATCCTGAAATTCCAGTCATTCAGTTTCGTTGACTAAAATTTTTCCATTTCCTCTCAGTAAAAGGAAATAACACCATATTTCAGAAAGGCATTAATGTAGCATTTTTTATGACATTAAACAAATCAAAGCTGCAGATTTCAAGTGGGATGTGTAGCGCAACCCTTTCAAAGGGTTGCCAGCGCAATTTATAGCTTATCCAACCCAATTTGTCAACCTGACTGTTTCATAAACACCCGGGGTTCTGGCGACCACAAGTTCACCATGGATCTAGGGGTGGGAGGGCGTGATGGCTTAGAAGGTTTCATGTGGTCATACTAAATCGCTCCCGGGATGGCCGGGTTAGTACCTTAATGGTGCTTTTTACCGGAACGTACCGGGTACCGGCAGGACCATCAACATCGGTAACATTCCCCAAGGCTTTCGAGGAGTGTCCTTATCGCTAAAACAGAAAAACAGGGCGAGTACTGTCAATTTCGACTGCATTTTGTAATAATGACTTGTCTGCTTTATTGCGTCATGCTGGAACTTTCGGTAAGGTAGTGCAAAAGATTCATTTATTACATTCGTAAATTTAAAGAGTGGCGGCCGCGGTGGTGTTATGGTAGCGTGCTCCGCCTGCCACACCGAAGATCCTGGGTTCACGCCCCCTGGGCAAAGCAACATCAAAATTTTAGAAACAAGTTTTTCAATTAGAAGCAAATTTTTAAGGCGGGGTCATCCCTCGGCAGTGTTTGGCAAGCACTCCGAGTGTATTTCTGCCATGAAAAGCTCTCAGTGAAAACTCGTCTGCCTTGCCGTTCGGAGTCGACATATAACAAGTAGGTCCCGTCCCGCCAATTTGTGGAAAAAATTAAATGAGCACGATAGAAATTGGAAGAGAAGTTCGGCCTAAAATATCTTCGGAGGTTATCGCGCCTTACATTTATTTCTTTTTAAATTTAATGACTTTAAAGCGTATTCAAAATAATTAACATCATCAAACATGGTGAATCGCTGTGCATCATGCCTAAAACTATGCTAAACTTTTTCTAAGTAACATTGAGAAATTTTTGAATCTACTACAAGATCTTTAAAGGGTGTCTTGCTGAGGACAATTCTCTTTCTGTGCCGTGATGGTATGAAAAATATGTCAATATATTTAAATCAATTTTTGATTGAATATTTTTTTTTAATTTATTACTTCACAGAATGTAAACGCTTTATACAAAAGGATTCAAATCGATTTTGCATCACATCTTATGAACTGTTGTTTGCTGTCCTAGTACAATTTTTGAGCTACCTTCAGTTAATTGTTTCAGTTGCTATCCGAACTTAAATCGAAATTTTTTATCGATTACAAGAAAGCAGAAAACCTCTTTGAACCGATTTCGAGAAACGTTCGAATTGGAACACCGTTAGTTTAAAAAAAAAGAAAACAAGTAAGAACGGGACTGTCTTCGGCTGTGCCGAAGACTCCATACCTTTCATGAATGGGGCTGAACAATAATCTTATCCCGTTCGTAATCTCCGAATAATGGGATGTATAAGATAAGAAATATATAGTGAACAGATCTACATACCTAAACGATTTTTAAGATAAATATAAAATAAAAAACAGGTAGATACTTTGTGTGAGGATGCAAAGTTTCAGGTTTTTTGTGGTCTGCGTGTAAAAACTATGACTAAGAATCACGTATTTCAACAATATATGACGTAAACGTAACTATTTGATGAAATTTGATGAATTTTGAAGCTTCTAGCCGTAAAAAAGGGGCACAAATTACAGTTTATATGGGGTATATAATATATATACCACCGATCTCTATGATTTTTTCAAACAACAATATATGCTATATACGTAAGCATTTGGTGAAATTTTAAGCTTCTAGCTGTTAAAATGGGGTAGAAATTGCGAAAAGTTTCTTATCTGAACAATCGGTTGTATGAGATATATACTATATATACAACCGATCTCTATGATTTTTTCAGACAACAATATATGCTATATACGTAAGCATTCAATGAAATTTGAAGCTTCTAGCTGTTAAAACGGGGCAGAAATTGGCAAAGTTTCTTATCTGAACAATCGGTTGTATGAGATATTTACTATGTATACCATCGATCTCAATGATTTTTTCATACAACAATATATGCTACATACGTAAGCATTTGGTGAAATTTTAAGCTTCTAGCTCTTAAAATGGGGTATAAATTGCGAAAGTTTCTTATCTGAACAATCGGTTGTATGAGATATATACTATATATACAACCGATCTCTATGATTTTTTCAGACAACAATATATGCTATATACGTAAGCATTCGGTGAAACTTGAAGCTTCTAGCTGTTAAAACGGGGCAGAAATTGCGCAAAGTTTCTTATCTGAACAATCGGTTGTATGAGATATATACTATGTATACCATCGATCTCAATGATTTTTCAGACAACAATATATGCTACATACGTAAGCATTTGGTGAAATTTTAAGCTTCTAGCTGTTAAAATGGGGTAGAAATTGCGAAAAGTTTCTTATCTGAACAATCGGTTGTATGAGATATATACTATATACAACCGATCTCTATGATTTTTTCAGACAACAATATATGCTATATACGTAAGCATTCGGTGAAATTTGAAGCTTCTAGCTGTTAAAACGGGGCAGAAATTGGGCAAAGTTTCTTATCTGAACAATCGGTTGTATGAGATATATACTATGTATACCACCGATCTCTATGATTTTTTCAGACAACAATATATGCTACATACGTAAGCATTTGATGAAATTTTAAGCTTCTAGCTGTTAAAATGGGGCAGAAATTGCGCAAAGTTTCTTATCTGAACAATCGGTTGTATGAGATATATACTATATATACAACCGATCTCTAGGATTTTTACAGACAACAATATATGCTATATACGTAAGCATTCGGTGAAATTTGAGCTTCTAGCTGTTAAAATTGGGCTAAAATTATATATATATACTATATATACCACCATATACCTATATACTATATATACCACCGATCTTTATGATTTTTTCAGATAACAATATATGCTATATACGTAAGCATTCATTGAAATTTGAAGCCTCTAGCTCTTAAAATAGGGCAGTCATTACGAAAAGTTTTCTTATCTGAACAATCGGTTGTGGGGGATATATACTATATATACGACCGATCTCATCAATTTTTCAGGCAACAATATGTGCAATACTCGAAATTATATGGTGAAGTTTGAAGCTTCAATCTGTTAAATTGAGTAAGATATGACCAAAATCATCTTTTTCTGAAAAATCGGTTGTATGGAGGATATATGCTTAGTGGTCCGATCCGGCCGGTTCCGACAAATGTCTAATCGGACACCCAAATACACCCGCTCACCAAATTTATCAAGATATCTCAAAAATTGAGGGACTAGTTTGCATACAAACAGACAGACGGACAGACGGACATGGCTAAATCAACTCAGCTGTTCATCCTGATTATTTCGGTATACTTAATGGTGAGTCTATCTATTTTCCTTTAAGGACTTACAATTTTGGGTTTCGTGACGAAATTAATATACCATTTCATTTTCATGAAAGGTATAAAAAATAATAATAACTTTGCGTTCACTACTCACCCATACAAATTGGTACAAATTTAGCACTTGCGCCAACGTAACGTAAATATCGATTCACTTGTTGACAGGCACAGTCATTAATTTCCGTTTTCGTCAAATCCATCGTTCGCAAATTGCACATATTGGCTAGTGTGTCCATGGTGAGTTCAGTCAATGGGTTGGATGAGGCATTTATTTGCCAAAGTTCTGTAGAAAAAAAATTAAATTGTAAAATAATTGTTTAAACTTTATACCTTTAAATGTATTATAGGTTAGGAGATATTTTTGTCCACAAATTAGGAAGCTTGTTGGTATGCGCCACCGTCGGAGCAATGGTGCAATAGCGCAATGTCCTGTGATGAGACCCGTAAATACTCTGCAGATTTTTTTAGCATGCGAAGAGAGCTAACTCCTTTCCTATCCAAACATGGCATAAGAGCCTTGAGACCTCGCAATCATCTCGGTAGGTCCACAGCGCGTCTGTTGCAAATTCATTCCATACAATATCGCTGTGCCCCGGGAACCAGCAAAGGGAGAAGTATATGTGCCTTATGGCAGTCAGCGGGTCTCGGCACTTCCACACGATATCCGACTTTATCTCGTAGGATTCTAATGCCTTTAAAGTCAGTAAGATTGATCTTCCTGCAGATGCCTTAAGTACATTCCAACTCCAGTTCCCTTTTCGAGCCATTAATGTTGATTGTAATGCCTCTATCACTGTCTAGGCCTTCCTCCCATTCCTCTCTTAAAGGATATCTTATGTTTTGCATCTGTTTCAAAAACCACCGTGAAATGGTCGGTGTGTCATGTCATCCAATATCTTCGTGTGCCCGTATTCGCAAGACTTCCACATTCTTTTAGTCGTAGAGCCCTTTCCCTGCCAATCCGAGCACGAACACTTGCACAGGCATCAAGTAAAAAAATAGTTTAAGCCTTCATAAAGTGCGCTGCTCACCGCGGCTGACATACTCATGCATAATAGCCTTTGCACCTTCTCAACCGTATGTTGATTGGTCTTTTTGTCTATCGCCTTCCACCAGACGAGAGCTCCATACGTTAGTATCGGTCGAATGTCTGTTTTTAAACATGCCGTGGATGATATGCGGTGACAGACCCCAGTTCCTCCCGAAAGCCCTATTACAGATGAAGTATGCCGTCAGAGCTTTCTTTGATCTCACTTCAAGGTTGCTTTTCGAGGTTAATTTGGAGTCGAGTACAATAGCAAAATATTTGGCTCCAGGCGAGAGATTAATCGTTGCGCCGTTTAGCTTACGTAATTTAAAGAAGAGAACTGCCACGGAATGTCTTCTTATGACCCCTGAACACAACCTACATAGTGAGGCCATGGAGCTCAAAATTAATGAGCACAACGAAACACTGAAAAGGCAGTTTTTGCTAAACTATCAAAAACCAGGATACCCTAAGGGAACATCTCCATAAGCAATATGATGAGATCCGGCAACTACCAACGGAGACACGAGTTAACCTGGTCAAACTTCGTTCTGGATACTGCAACAGGTTAAACTCTTACTTGTTCAGAATCAACCCCGACATACGTAATGTATGTCCTGCATGAGATGCGTCCCCACATGACACCAACCATCTTTTCCATTGTATCGAATATTGTAGAACCTACGCCTCTAACACCAATCTCCTATGGTCCGCCCCTGTTGCAACTGCCAGTTTCCTTGGACTCCCGTTAGAGGATTTTGATGACACTTTGTGAGTGGTCGTGCCATTGAAACTAATTTTATGTGCTGCTCTATATACATACATACATATCTACTACACATTAATAATAAACAAGTAAGGAAGGCTAAGTTCGGGTGTACCGAACATTACATACTCAGTTGAGAGCTGTGGAGACAAAGTAAGGGAAAATCACCATGTTGTAAAAAGAACCTAGGGTAACCCTGGAAGTGTTTGTACGATATGGGTATCAAATGGAAGGTATTAAAGAGTATTTTAAGAGGAAGTGGACCATAGTTCTATAGATGGACGTCATTTAGGGATATCGCCATAAAGTTGGACCAGGCCTGACTCTAGAATTTGTTTGTACGATATGGGTATCAAATGAAATGTGTTAATGATAATTTTAAAAGGGAGTGGGCCTAAGTTCTATAGGTGGACGCCTTTTCGAGATATCGCCATAAAGGTGGACCAGGGGTGACTCTAGAATTTATTTTGTACGATATGGGTATCAAATGAAAGGTATTAATGAGTATTTTAAAAGGGCGTGGGCCTAAGTTCTATAGATAGACTCCGTTTCGAGATATCGCCATAAAGGTGGACCAGGGGTGACTCTAGAATTTGTTTGTACTATATGGGTATCAAATGAAAGGTGTTTATGAGTATTTTGAAAGGGAGTGGGGCTTAGTTCTATAGGTGGACGCCTTTTCGGAATATCGTTATAAAAGTGGACCAGGGGTGACTCTAGAATGCGTTTGTATAATATGGGTATCAATGAAAGATGTTAATGAGTATTTTAAAAGGGCGTGGGCCTTAGTTCTATAGGTGGACGCCTTTTCGAGATATCGCCATAAAGGTGGACCAGGGGTGACTCTAGAATTTGTTTGTACGATATGGGTATCAAATGAAAGGTGTTAATGAGTTTTTTAAAAGGGCGTGGTCCTTAGTTCTATAGGTGGACGCCTTTTCGAAATATCGCCATAAAGGTGGACCAGGGGTGACTCTAGAATTTGTTTGTACTATATGGGTATCAAATGAAAGGTGTTAATGAGTATTTTGAAAGGGAGTGAGCCTTAGTTCTATAGGTGGACGCCTTTTCGGAATATCGTTATAAAAGTGGACCAGGGTTGACTCTAGAATGCGTTTGTACAATATGGGTATCAAACGAAAGGTGTTAATAAGTGTTTTAAAAGGGAGTGGGCCTTAGTTCTATAGGTGGACGCCTTTTCGGAATATCGTTATAAAAGTGGACCAGGGGTGACTCTAGAATGCGTTTGTATAATATGGGTATCAAATGAAAGATGTTAATGAGTATTTTAAAAGGGCGTGGGCCTTAGTTCTATAGGTGGACGCCTTTTCGAGATATCGCCATAAAGGTGGACCAGGGGTGACTCTAGAATTTGTTTGTACGATATGGGTATCAAATGAAAGGTGTTAATGAGTATTTTAAAAGCGCGTGCGCCTTAGTTCTATAGGTGGACGCCTTTTCGAAATATCGCCATAAAGGTGGACCAGGGGTGACTCTAGAATTTGTTTGTACGATATGGTATCAAATGAAAGGTGTTAATGAGTATTTTAAAAAGGAGTGGGCCTTAGTTCTATATGTGGACGGCTTTCGAGATGTCGCCATAAACGTGGACCAGGGGTGACTCTAGAATTTGTTTGTACTATATGGTATCAAATGAAAGGTGTTAATGAGTATTTTAAAAGGGCGTGGGCCTTAGTTCTATAGGTGGATGCCTTTTCGAGATATCGCCATAAACGTGGACCAGGGGTGACTCTAGAATTTGTTTGTACGATATGGGTATCAAATGAAAGGTGTTAATGAGTATTTTAAAAGGGCGTGGGCCTTAGTTCTTAAGGTGGACGCCTTTTCGAAATATCGCCATAAAGGTGGACCAGGGGCGACTCTAGAATTTGTTTGTACGATATGGGTATCAAATGAAAGGTGTTAATGAGTATTTTAAAAAGGAGTGGGCCTTAGTTCTTTATGTGGACGCCTTTTCGAGATATCGCCATAAACGTGGACCAGGGGTGACTCTAGAATGTGTTTGTACGATATGGGTATCAAATAAAGGTATTAATGAGGGTTTTAAAAGGGAGTGGCCTTAGTTGTATATGTGAAGGCGTTTTCGAGATATCGACCAAAATGTGGACCAGGGTGATCCAGAACATCATCTGTCGGGTACTGCTAATTTATTTATATATGTAATACCACGAACAATATTCCTTCCAAGATTCCAAGGGCTTTTGATTTCATTTTCTTCTACTTAATATGGTAGGTGTCACACCCATTTTACCAAGTTTTTTTCTAAATTTATATTTTGCGTCAATAGACCAATACAATTACCATGTTTCATCCCTTTTTTCGTATTTGGTATATAATTATGGCATTTTTTTTTCATTTTTCGTAATTTTCGATATCGAAAAGTGGGCGTGGTCATAGTCGGATTTCGGCCATTTTTTACACCAATACAAAGTGAGTTCAGATAAGTACGTCAACTGAGTTTAGTAAAGATATATCGATTTTTGCTCAAGTTATCGTGTTAACGGCCGAGCGGAAGGACAGACGGTCGACTGTGTATAAAAACTGGGCGTGGCTTCACCGATTTCGCCCTTTTTCACAGAAAACAGTTATCGTTCTAGAGTCTAAGCCTCTACCAAATTTCACAAGGATTGGTAAATTTTTGTTCGACTTATGGCATTAAAAGTATCCTAGAAAATGAAATGAAAAAAGGGCGGAGCTACGCCCATTTTGAAAATTTGACATAATTTACTTATATACTGTAAAGATATTAACTTTTCTTTTAAAATTTGAATTAAAAAAAAATTTTTTTAAAAGTGGGCGTGGTCGTTCTCCGATTTTGCTAATTTTTATTAAACAGGCATATAGTAATAAGTGTAACGTTCCTGCCAAATTTCATCATAATATCTTCAACGACTGCCAAATTACAGCTTGCAAAACTTCTAAATTACCTTCTTTTAAAAGTGGGCGGTGCCACGCCCATTGTCCAAAATTTTACTAGTTTTCTATTCTGCGTCATAAGTTCAACTCACCTACCAAGTTTCATCGCTTTATCCGTATTTGGTAAGGAATTATCGCACTTTTTCGATTTTTCGAAATTTTCGATATAGAAAATGTGGGCGTGGTTATTGTCCGATATCGTTCATTTTAAATAGCGATCTGAGATGAGTGCCCAGGGACCTACATACCAAATTTCATCAAGATACCTCAAAATTTACTCAAGTTATCGTGTTAACGGACACGGACGGACGGACGGACGGACATGGCTCAATCGAATTTTTTTTCGATACTGATGATTTTGATATATGGAAGTCTATATCTATCTCGATTCCTTTATACCTGTACAACCAACCGTTATCCAATCAAAGTTAATATACTCTGTGAGCTCTGCTCAACTGAGTATAAAAACTGAAATCTTATTTTCATAACAGATCAAGGCCTGTTGACTTGTACATATATGTATTTATTTATGTACTCACTTGGCAGAACACCCAAATTGGGTAGGTTTTCTAAACCACAATCGGCTACATTTAGTATTCCAACGGTGCTTGTATTGGTGTATCAAGGCCCTTAAATAAAGATAGAATACATTTTTTTATTAGAAACCCAAAACAAACATACCAGTGTATGTACATATGTAAAAAGTATGTGATAATAACCCTGCAAAAATCGTTGGATCATGTGGTCCACTGGAGTACTTACCATTATACTCCACTGTAATGCAGCAATGGACCAACTCATGTTTCTACACGAACACATTGTAAGCCGATCATTGCTCGTTTTTAATGATTGTAATCACTACACGATGTTTATTGGACTGTGGATACCCATGGATTACTCTGATGTAATGCGAAGCTGGAGTATATGGTCCAGTCCTAGGACATCGCAATGTTAACTGGACCATATTTTTTGTATGAATTGTGGTTAATTTTGGAGTACTCGGCTGGTCCATAGCGAGTACTCCATACATGCATGCATGGAGTACTCGCGATTTTGCAGGGAAATTACAAATTTGGTCAAAGAATTATAAATATGTGTGAAATGTATACGAACCTGCAAATCGCGTTCCAAATTGAAAAGCTCATTGCTATCAACGTAGAGATTGCGCAGCGAGGGTAATTGAAAAATTTCCAACGGTATTGTGACTAGCGCGTTATTTGACAGATCAATCTCCTATTAAAAACAATACAATTTTAATATTTAAGCAATAAACCGTTTCATTTAATTTATTTTCACACTGATACAAATATATACATTGTTGCTACAATGAGGCTTTCAGCTCGATAGTATTGAACCTAGAGTTGTAAAAAATATCGCTGTTTTTGTTTTTTTAAATCGACTATGGAAAGTGGAACCCTAACGGAATTCCGTTTCAAAATGCACATTTTCCCCACCTTCGGGATTTTCCCGAGTAAAGAAATTGATACATCTCAGAACAAATCTGTCCTCATGTTATAAAAAAACAAGTAAGGAAGGCTAATTCGGGTGTAACCGAACATAACATACTCAGTTGAGAGCTATGGAGACAAAATAGGAAAATCACCATCTGGGGTAACCCTGGAATGTGGTTGTATGACATGTGTATCAATGAAGGTATTAAAGAGTATTTTAAGAGAGAGTAGGCCATAGTTCTATGGATGAACGCCATTTAGTGATATCGCCATAAAGTGACCAGGCTGACTCTAGAATTTGTTTGTACGATATGGGTATCAAATGAAAGGTGTTACTGAGCATTTTAAGAGGGATTGGGCCTTAGTTCTATCGGTGGACGCCTTTTCGAGATATCGCCATTAGGTGGACCAGGGGTGACTCTAGAATGTGTTTGTACGATATGGGTATCAAATGAAAGCTGTTATGGTATTTTGAAAAGGAGTGTCCTTAGTTCTATAGTGAACGCCGTTTTCGAGATATCGCCATAAAGGTGGACCAGGGTGTCTCTAGAATGTTTTGTACGATATGGGAATCAAATGAAAGGTGTTACTGAGCATTTTAAGAAGGAGTGGGCATTAGTCTATAGGTGGACGCCTTTCGAGATATCGCCATTAGGTGGGCCAGGGGTGACTCTAGAATGTTTGTACGATATGGGTATCAAACGAAAGGTGTTACTGAGCATTTTAAGAGGGAGTGGCATTAGGTCTATAGGTGGACGCCTTTTCGAGATATCGCCATTAGGTGGCCAGGGGTGACTCTAGAATGTGTTTGTAATCGATATGGCATCAAACGAAAGCTGTTAACTGAGCATGGAGAGAGAGTGGGCTGAGGTCCATAGTGGACGCCTTTCGAGATATCGCCATATAGGTGGGGCCAGGGGTGTCTCTAGAATGTGTTTGTACGATATGGGTATCAAATGAAAGGTGTGTACGAGTCATTTTAGAGGGAGTGGGCATTAGTCTATCAGGTGGACGCCTTGTTCGAGATGTCGCCATGAGAGGTGGACCAGGGGTGACTCTACGAATGTGTTGTACGATATGGGTATCAACGAAAGGTGGTACTGAGCATTTAAGAGGAGTGCGCTTAGGTCTATAGGTGGCCGCCTTTTCGAGATATCGCCATTAGGGTGGAACTGGGGTGACTCTAGAATGTGTTTGTACGATATGGTATCAATGAACGGTGGTAAGGAGTATTTTAAAAGGGAGTAATCTTAGTCCTATAGGGACCGCCTTTTCTGAGATGTATGCGCCATAAAGGTGGACCAGGGTGACCTCTAGAATGTTTGTACGATATGGTGTATCAACGATAAGCTGTTACTGAGTCATTTTTGAGAGGGAGTGGGCATCCCTAGGTTCCATAGGTGGTCGCCTTTCGAGATATCGCCTTAGGGCTCGAGCAGGGGTGACTCTAGAATGTTTGTACGATATGGTATCAAATCGAAAGGTGGTACTGAGCGTATTTTAAGATGAGTGAGTATCCTTAGGTCTATAGGTGGACGCTTTCGCGATATCGCCATAAGGATGGGCCAGGGTGACTCTAGAATGTGTTTGTACATAGG